>JAPPVO010006641.1:0-19499 GCA_030407325.1 Camellia japonica | reverse complement strand
TTCAAACAGAATTAAACTGGTCCGGTTTTTCCTGTTCATCCAAACAGGGCCCTTCCCAAATTAAATTGGTTTGGATTTAATGTTCATCCAAACAGCCCTTCCCGTTTTTTATCTGTTTGAATGGTTAACCCAACAGATTCAAATCTGTTTGAATTTAAACCCAACAGGTTTCATACCTGTTCAATTCAAAACCAAGAGCCACCTTTACATCTATAAATAGACTAGCCTCCCATTTGGATTTTCACTCCAATTTTCGTACTCCATCCTCTCTATAATTCTCTCTGCATTTTGCTGCATTTTTATTCTGAAAGAAAGAGTGTAAACACTTAGTGTGTTCGTAAGGCAAACAATTTGTAGTGCTGCTATTGTTTGTGGTAAGATCATTTCATCCTGGGAGATAGACGTCCAATTCTGAAAGCACCGTGGAGAGGACGAATCTGTCTTAAGGACACAGTGTTAAACACTGGACTTGATCAGAAAAGTAATTCAAAGAAATTAACCAAGTAAGTTGTTTAATTTTATTCTGTTTTTAATTTGTTTATTTAATCAGATTTTAATTTTGTTTTTGTAACAAAATAAAATCTGTTATTTATTTATTTATTTTTATTTCGAGTTTGATTTTTGTAATCAAACATATTCTCTCCTTTTCTTTATCTCTTTAATTCTAATTGTTGTTTTGTACACAATAGAATTAAAATCTTTTAAATACACACAACGCGGCATAGAACGCGTTACCACTTTGACCCGTGTAAATCGATGCACGGGGCCCACCTAAAAATTAGACCAAACTTAGGAAAAAATTCTGGTTTTACCCAGAATTTTATAACCATTTCCAACAATCTTAGGAAAAAATTTTGGTTTTACCCAGAATTTTATAATGGATCCGCAATATTCTCTTTAGATTTTATATAATCTATTGAGATTATTCCGTTTGACAACAATTGCCTAACGGTATTATGTCGACGACGAATATGTCGTGACTTACCGTTATACATATGATTCTGTGCCCTGCCTATTGCAGATTGACTATCACAATGAATGCAAATAGCTGGCACAGGTTTTGGCCACATTGGAATGTCTTCTAAGAAGTGACGAAGCCATTCTGCTTCTTCACCTGCTTTGTCTAAAGCAATGAACTCGGATTCCATTGTGGATCGTGCGATGCAAGTTTGTTTTGTGGACTTCCAAGAAACAGCAGCACCTCCCAGAGTAAAGACATATCCACTTGTGGATTTTGAATCTTTAGTATCCGATATCCAATTTGCATCACAATAACCCTCAAGTACTGCTGGATATCGAGTAAAGTTCAAACCATGATCACGGGTGAATCTTAGATATCTAAGAACCCGAATGATCGCTTTCCAATGGTCTTCTCCGGGGTTACTAGTGTACCTACTCAATTTACTGATAGCATAAGCTATATCAGGACGAGTACAATTCATTAGGTACATTAGGCTTCCAATGATTTGGGAGTATTTTAACTGAGACACTGCATCACCTTTATTTTTCGATAAATAAAGACTGATGTCTACAGGTGTTCTTGCTAAATTCAAATCATCCTTGATAAATTTATCAAGAATTTTCTCAATATAATGAGATTGAGATAATGCATATCCGTCAAATGTTTTAGTAATTTTCATTCCTAATATAACATCTGCGACCCCCATATCTTTCATATCAAATCTTTTGTTAAGCATTTGCTTAGTTGATTTGATCATGTGTTGACTGCTACCAATGATAAGCATGTCATCCACATAAAGACAAACTATGACATATCCTTGGTCAGTGTTTTTAACATAGACGCATCTGTCACATTCGTTTATCTTAAACCCATTAGTAAGCATTGCATGATCAAATTTTTCATGCCATTGCTTAGGTGCTTGTTTTAATCCATAAAGGGATTTTACAAGTCGACAAACTTTCTTTTCTTGCCCTGATACAACAAACCCTTCAGGTTGCTCCATATAGATCTCTTCATTTAGATCACCGTTTAAGAAATCTGTTTTAACATCCATTTGATGTATTTCTAAATTAAACAACGCTGCTATTGCAATAAGCATGCGAATGGATGTTATTCTTGTCACAGGGGAATATGTGTCAAAATAGTCCAGACCTTCCTTTTGTCTGTAACCTTTAACTACAAGTCTTGCTTTATACTTGTCAATTGAACCATCTGCTTTCATTTTTCTCTTGAATATCCATTTATATCCAAGAGGTTTAGAACCTGGTGGAAGATCCGCCAATTCCCAAGTATGATTTTGCATAATGGATTCAATTTCATTATTAACAGCTTCTTTCCACAAAGGTGCTTCGGGACCTGTCATTGCTTCCTTAAAGCTTTGAGGTTCATTTTCTAACAAATATGTCAGAAAATCTGGACCAAAGGATTTTGATGTTCTCGCTCTCTTACTTCTTCTTGGTTCATCATCAGTTAAATCCTGTTGGTTGAGACCATTACTTGTCTCTTGTGTTTGATTGTCAGTAGTCTCTTGACTTTGTGTACAATCATAAGTTCTTTTCTGTGAACTTAATTCCTGTCCTTTCTTGTGAGGAAAGACATGCTCAAAAAACACAGCATTCCTTGACTCTATAATAGTGTTCACATTTATATCAGGTATTTTTGATTTATAAGTCAGAAACCGATATGCACTACTATTCTGAGCATAACCAATAAACACACAATCTACTGTTTTTGGTCCAATCTTAGTCTTTTTAGGAACAGGAACTTCCACTTTTGCCAAACACCCCCACACTTTTAAGTATTTGTAGGAAGGTGGTCGACCTTTCCATAATTCATAAGGAATGCTTTTGGTTTCTTGTGGGGTATTCTATTAAGAACATAATTTGCAGACAATATTGCTTCCCCCCACAAGTTCTGTGGTAAGCCTGAACTTAGTAACATGGCATTCATCATTTCTTTTAGAGTTCTATTCTTCCTTTCAGCAATTCCATTTTGCTGTGGAGAATAAGGGGCTGTAGTTTGGTGAATAATGCCATGTTGTGCACAAAATTCATTTAATGGTGCATCAGATTCACCACCCCTATCACTTCTAACCATTTTGATGGTTTTACCAAGTTGATTTTCAACTTCTGTTTTGTAGAGTTTAAACATTTCTAAGGCTTCATCTTTACTTCTAAGTAAATAAACATAACAATATCTTGTGCAATCATCGATAAATGTTATGAAATACTTTTTGCCTCCTCTAGTTTGAATAAATTTTAGATCACATACATCAGTATGAATTAATTCTAGAGGTTCAGTTTTCCTTTCAACTGATTTAAATGGAGCCTTAGTTAGTTTCGCTTCTACACAAACTTCACATTTATGATTAGGTTTAATTTCAAACTTTGGTATATAATCCAAACCAATTAATCTACGCAAAGCATCATAATGTACATGACCTAATCTACCATGCCATAAATTTGACTCAAGAATATAAGCAAAAGATGTATTATTCTCATTCATAGCAACTTTTGGTACAACTGTCATTACATTTAGTTTAAAGAGACTATCACTCATGTATCCCTTACCAACATACATACCACTCTTTGTTAATACAAACTTATCAGACTCAAAAACAAGCCTAAAACCATTTTTACTTAACAAAGAACCAGAAACTAAATTCTTCCGGATGTCAAGTACATGCAGTACGTTGTTGAGGGTCAATTCTTTCCCTGATGTCATCTTCAAGATCACCTTCCCTTGTCCAGCCACAGTAGAAGTAGAAGAATTTCCCATGAAAAGTTGTTCACCATTTGCAGCCTCTTTGTAGGTAGTGAACATCTTCTTGTCCGCACATATGTGACGAGTTGCTCCAGTGTCAACCCACCACTCTTTGGGATTTCCAACCAAGTTAGCCTCAGACACCACAGCAGAAAGGTTGATGTCATTCACCCCGTCAGAGATGTAATCTAATTCTGTCCCATTGGCTTGATTGGTGGTCTTCTTACTTGTACTTCCATGATCCTTCTTAGGGCGGCGGCAGTCAGAAGCTCGGTGTCCAGTCTTGCCACAGTTATAGCATTTCCCTTTGAACTTCTTGTTGCCATTGTTGTTGCCTTGTTTAGGACCATCTCCAGTAAACTTCCTCTTTTTGTTATGTGGTTTTTGAACTTGTTCAACCACATTAGCCTTGGACTCAATGGGATTTTTCCTATTTCTCTTTTCAGCCTTTCGGTTATCTTCCTCAATTCTTAATCTTACAATTAACTCATCCATGGTCATCTCTTTGCGTTTATGTTTTAAATAATTTTTGAAATCTTTCCAGGCCGGTGGTAACTTTTCCACCAAAGCAGCGACTTGGAAAGATTCGCTAAGAGTCATATCTTCTGAATGAATATCATGCAAAATTATCTGAAAACTTTGAACTTGAGATATTACCGTTTGGGAGTCGACCATTACAAAATCCAGAAATTTACCGACGACAAATTTCTTCGTGTCGGCATCTTCTGTTTTGTATTTCTTCTCCAAAGAATCCCATAATTCTTTTGCTGACTTCAGAGGACTGTATACATTATACAGCATATTGTCAAGGCCATTGAGGATGTAGTTTCTGCACAGGAAATCTGAATGTTTCCAAGCATCTACAGCGGCAATAACTTGCCGATCACTTTCACCCTCTTTAAGTGCTGGAGCCTCTTCATGGAGAAACCGGGCCAAATTAAGAGTTGTAAGATAGAACAGCATCTTTTACTGCCATCTCTTAAACTCGGTACCATTAAATTTTTCCGGTTTTTCTCCATGATTGATTGGTACATGAACATGATTCTGAATAGGGACTAATGTTGGTGCAACAACAGGAGTACCACTGCCAGATGCAGTTTCAGTTGTAGTAGCCATAATCTCTGATTACAAAAATCAGAAATAATTAAAACACAAATTAATTTTCTAGTTACTAAAACCAGAAAATAAATTATATTACAAAATAATTTTATTTTCCTTGTTACTAAAACAGGAAAAATAAAATACCAAAATAATTTTCTGTAATACCAAATAATATTCTGAAATTGTTAATGACACCAGTATCGTACTACTAGTTGTCAAAGAAAAGAGACAGTATATTACTACTATCTGTCATATAGCATAAATCACTATTTGTTTTCCAACCAGAATATTATTTTGAAAACAGAAAATTAAATACAATGAAGATACCAAAAAAGGGGTCTGTCTTAAGATTGTTAGGCAATCTTCACTGTATTTAAAAGATTTTAATTCTATTGTGTACAAAAACAACAATTAGAATTAAAGAAATAAAGAAAAGGAGAGAATATGTTTGATTACAAAAATCAAACTCGAAATAAAAATAAATAAATAAATAACAGATTTTATTTGTTACAAAAACAAAATTAAAATCTGATTAAATAAACAAATTTAAAAACAGAATAAAAATTAAACAACTTACTTGGTTAATTCTTTGAATTACTTTTCTGATCAAGTCCAGTGTTTAACACTGTGTCCTTAAGACAGATTCGTCCTCTCCACGGTGCTTCAGAATCTGGACGTCTATCTCCCAGGATGAAATGATCTTACCACAAACAATAGCAGCACTACAAATTGTTTACCTTACGAACACACTAAGTGTTTACACTCTTTCTTTCAGAATAAAAATGCAGCAAAATGCAGAGAGAATTAAGAGAGGATGGAGTACGAAAATTGGAGTGAAAATCCAAATGGGAGGCTAGTCTATTTATAGATGTAAAGGTGGCTCTTGGTTTTGAATTGAACAGGTATGAAACCTGTTGGGTTTAAATTCAAACAGATTTGAATCTGTTGGGTTAACCATTCAAACAGATAAAAAACGGGAAGGGCTCTGTTTGGATGAACATTAAATCCAAACCAATTTAATTCTGGGAAGGGCCCTATTTGGATGAACAGGAAAAACCAGACCAGTTTAATTCTGTTTGAAAACGGGAAGGGCCCTGTTTGGATGAACAAAAAATCCAAACCAGTTTATTTGAATTAAATTCAAATGTTTTTGGCCCAAAAAGATTAGTATTGGGCCGAACAAGCCCAACCTCACACCCGCGCCCAAGCCCAGGCCCAGCCCAGCCCGACCGACCGGACGGACGGCGGCGGCGCGCGCGCGCGTGTGTGGTGGTTTTTGAGTCCAATGGGTCTAGCCCATTTTGCCCATAACCTCTCCCTCTAAAACACTTGGGTACCCCTTGGGGCACACCCCAAGTACCAAACCCATGCCTTATAAACCCTTTCAAAACCTCCCACCAAATCAATGTGGGACAAGCCTTATTCAAACCTTTAAAGAATTTCCACCAAAAACTCCATTTCCATGGAGCATACTTTGGCTTCAATTTCCCATTCACTCGGTAATGGTTTTGAGCAACCAAATATACCACGTGAATCGCAACGCGGCATAGAACGCGTTACCACTTTGACCCGTGTAAATCGATGCACGGGGCCCACCTAAAAATTAGACCAAACTTAGGAAAAAATTCTGGTTTTACCCAGAATTTTATAACCAATACAGTGAAGATTGCCTAACAACATCAATGGTAAAGATTCAAAAGGGATTGTGGGGGTCTTCAAAAAATGGGGGTCCCAAGCATTTTTCTATAACAATATAGATACATAGAAGATACATATAGAATTATGTAATTCTTGTGGGAGTATTTTGGAATTAAAATTGTGAGACACTTTTTGTCAATACCAAGTCAGGTGTAAGATGTATAACAAAAATTATGCAATCAAGATTGGAAAGAAGTTGTGGTATTAAATTGATGAAATATAGAATCAAGATTGAATTGATATTAATTGATTCAATGAATGAGTTTTACAGAGTACATTGTATATATAGAACGGTTGGGGATCAGTTATAACAAACTCCTAATAATATCCTAACCAACTCCTAAGCTAACTGAATCTGTAACTAACTGATCTGATGTAGCTGTAGCTGCACTAGCTGAAGCTAGAGCTGACTGCACTGGCTGAAGCTAGAGCTGACTGCACTGCTGAGCTGATACGGAATGAAGGCTTAGCTCCTGCTGCTGCTAAGCTGAGCTGAGATGATGATGTATTCTCAACATGCCCTTGCAAGCTGATGGGGTGGTGGAACTCTATAAGCTTGGATTTAAGGTACAAAAATCAGGCCACAGATAATGGTTTGGTGAAGATATCAGCCAACTGATCTTGAGTAGGAATATAACGTAAACTGAGTTGTTTAGCAAGGACCCGATCTCGGACAAAATGACAATCCACCTCGATATGCTTGGACCGAGAATGGAAAACTGGATTACTGGCAAGAGCAATAGAAGAGACATTATCACACCATAAGATAGGAACAGTTGGGGAGGAAATAGCCAAGTCCTAAAGCAGCATTTGAATCCAAGCTAATTCTGCAGCAGCATGAGCCAGTGCTCGATATTCGGCCTTAGTAGAGGAGCGTGACACGGTGACCTGTTTTTTAACAGACCAAGAGATAAGGTTGGAACCCAAAAATATGCAATACCCAGAGGTGGACTTTCGATCAAGGACATCCCCTGCCCAGTTTGAATATGAAAAGGCATGAAGATCAAAGGTACTGGGCTGATATGTCAAACCATGAGCAATGGTGCCCTGAACATACCGTAGTAATCTTTTAACAGCGGAAAAATGCCCAAAAGTGGGAGCATGCATGTGTTGACATGACTGATTGACCGCCAAAGAAAGATCAGGCCGAGTGATGGTAAGATATTGCAAACCTCCTACAATACTGCGATATAAAGAAGGATTATCAAAGGGTAAATAAGCATTAGAAGGAAGAGAAGGTTTGACGGCAATAGGAGAAGAGCATGGCTTGCAATCAGCCATGCTAGCTTTGTGCAGAAGATCTTGAGCATATTTTTGTTGAGAAAGGAAATAGCCTGAGCCACCAGTGGACTGGACTGAAATGCCAAGAAAATAAGCAATATTCCCTAATTCCTTCATAGAGAATGCTTGATGCATTTGGGAAATAAGATATTGAATATAAGAAGCATTGTTGCCTGTGAGGAGAATGTCATCAACATAGATCAAGAGGACAGTAAATGAAGTGGCACTGTGCTAAATGAAGAGAGAGGTATCACACTTGCTGTTGCAAAATCCTTGGGAGAGAAGAAATACGGAGAAGGTGGAATACCAAGCACGTGGGGCCTATTTTAATCCATACAATGCTTTGTGCAATTTACACACTTGCAAGGAAGAAGAAAGCTGCTCAAAACCAGGGGGCTGTAACATATACACCTCTTCCTCAAGAGTTCCATGAAGAAATGCATTCGAAATATCCAGCTGACGAATTGGCCACTGGTGATGAAGAGCAAGGCACAACAAAATGCGAATTGTGGGTTGTTTGGCAACCGGACTAAAGGTCTCTTGAAAATCAATACCTTCCTGTTGAAGGTAGCCCTTAGCAACAAGACGGGCCTTGTACCGGGCAATAGTCCCATCAGAATTCCGTTTGATTTTAAAGACCCACTTACATCCAATGGCGGTCTTGTGAGGAGGCAAAGGAACAAGGGACCAGGTTTGCTGCTGCTGTAATGCAGAATATTCTTCAAACATAGCTTTCGTCCAAAGAGGAGACAAAAGAGCTTCCTTATGAGTAGGTGGCTCGGAATCAGAATAAAGAGAAGAAGAAGTTTTTTGAGCAGACAAACAAGTAGAAACTGTTTTAGACCTGGTGAGCATAGGATGTGTGTTTTTAGGACGCCTAGAAAGAGGAAGCTGAATAGAGATGGACTGAATAGGAATAGAGTGAGACAATGAAGGAATAGAAGGAGAGGAGGAAGGGACCATTGGATAAGAAGGAGTACTAACAACTGGAGAAAAAAAAGAACAATGAGTAGGGACCACAGAAGAACTAGGAGTAACTACAGAGGAAGGCAACCAGAAGACCAGAAAAATGTATGAAGCTAAGGTAAAGAAAGAGATGAAGAAGGAGAAGAAGAAGAAGAAGAAGAAAGAGAAACATAAGGAAAAATAGACTCATTAAACACAACATGACGAGACAAATAAACATTTCCTGTAAGAGGATCAAGACAACGATAGCCTTTGGCAAAGGGATGATAACCAAGAAATACACAAGAGATTGATTTGGGCTGAAGTTTATGAGAAACATATGGCTTGAGCCAAGGAAAACATTGGCAACCAAAAACTCTTAACTGAGAATAATCTGGGACGGAATGAAATAGCAGTTCAAAAGGAGATTTATTACTCAGTTTAGAAGAAGGTAACCTATTAATAAGAAAAGTAGCAACAACCACAGCATCAAACCAGAATTTCAAAGTCATGGTAGCATGATGGAGAATCGCAATAGCTGTATCAATAATGTGTCTATATTTCCTTTCAGCCACACCATTTTGGGGAGGTGTGCAGGGACAAGAATGTTGATGAATAATACCTCGAGTAGAAAGAAACTGCTTTATTTTATTATTAAAATATTCAGTACCTCCATCAGTTCATAAAACTTGTAGTGATGTGTTAAATTGGGTCTCTATATAAGCCTTAAACTCTACAAACTTAGCATAAACTTCACTTTTATAGGCCAATGGATACAGCCATGTAAATCTAGTAAAATCATCTACAAAAAGAACATAGTATTTATAACCAGAATTAGAAGCATATGGACCCCATACATCACTATGAACAAGAGATAGTGGTTGATTAGTAGTAGAATTTGACAATTGAAAAGGCAGTCTGTGGCTTTTAGCAACACAGCAATCAAGACATGATGATGAAGTGTGCTTATTAGTAGTACAATGTAAAAGACTATGAAAACTTTGAAACTTCAAGGAAGAGGGATGACCTAGTTTATTATGCCAAGTACTCTCACTAACAGGTAGAGAGGACTGGCTGATATGCAAAGATGCTGTGAAGGAGAAGAAGACAGAGGAGTAGGAGATGGCAGGAAATGGTAAAGACCATTGACATTAGAGCCCTTGTGAAGTACTCTCTTCGAAAGCTTGTCCTGAATCACAAAATTAGCATCATCAAATGTGATAAAACAGTTGTTATCCTTTGTTAATTTCTGAACAGAAACAAGATTAGAAGAAATGGAAGAAGCATGTAAAACATGATTGACTTTGAAAGAATGATGAGGTGTAGGTAAAAGACCTTTACCGGTATGCTATATAGGGACCGAGTTACCATTTCCAATAGTGATGTGATCTGTTCCTTGATAAGGCTGGTATGAAGTCAAATTGTTCATGTCATTGGTGATGTGATCTGTTGCTGCAGAGTCAAGGTACCAAGGAACCTAAGAAGAAACAATAGGAGAACCAGATGCAGCAACAAAAGCTCGAGAATGTGAAGGAGCAGATGAAGAAGAAGACTGATGATACTGCTGTGATTGTGGCTGAAACTGTGATTGTGACTGATACTGAGAATCCATCCTATACCAACACTCAAGAGCAGTATGGTTAAAACCACCACAAATTTGACATTGCTGAGTTGAATGAGGATTTCGACCTCTGCCTCGACCAAAACTTCCTGTAAACCTGCCAGAACTACTACCAGTTCTGTAACCTTGAGATCGACCTCTATTGCCTCTGTAAGAGTTTTTGCCTCTGAAACCATAAGTTTGTCCTCTAGACTGAAAGTTTGATGAAGAAGAAGAACCTTTAACAGTTGAAAAGGCTACTGTAGGCTCTAAGAAATTCTTCTTAGTTTTGGACTCCATATGGATGGCCTCAGAACAAAGCAATGCTGATAACTCATCCATGGTGATTGGTTCGGATCTAGATCGAATGGAGGTGGTAAAAGCATCGAATTCATCAAGAAGACCATTTAGTGTGAGTAAAACAAGATCTTCATCATCAATGATGACTGAAGCAAGAGCTAACTGATTTACAATTTCTTTGATTTTGAACAAATATTCTTCCATTGAATCTGTCTTCTTGGCAACACTGTTTAATTTGTTCTTCAACTGATGGACGTGTGATCTAGAAAGCGTAGTAAACCTCTTGTGCAAAGCAAACCAGATCTCAGATGAATGTCGACATTGCAACACAGTAGAATAGATTGTAGGAGACAGAGTTGCTGCAAGACAACTCAATAGATGAGAATCAACAAGATTCCATTGAAGATGATCAGGATTAGGAACCTTTGTTCCAGTTGAATCTGTGGTCACAGCAAAAGGACATGGAATTGTTCCATCAACATAGCCAATTAGATTCGTAGCTTTGAGAATATTGTGAATCTGGCTTTTCCAAATCACAAAATTACTAGAATCAAGCTTCACAGTAATGAATGAAGACAGATTAAAGATTAACATTGCAATATTAGATGGAATTGAAGAAGAAGTAGATAGATCAGCCATTGATGAGAGATTGGCCATTGATCTGAGCTCGGAGGAGCTTTACAGCTCTAATACCATGATGAAATATAGAATCAAAATTGAATTGATATTATTTGATTCAATGAATGAGTTTTACAGAGTACATTGTATATATAGAACAGTTGGGGATCAGTTATAACAAACTCCTAATAATATCCTAACCAACTCCTAAGCTAACTGAATCTATAACTAACTGATCTGATGTGGCTGTAGCTGCACTAACTGAAGCTGGAGTTGACTGCACTGTTGAGCTGATACGAAATGAAGGCTTAGCTGCTACTGCTGCTGCTAAGCTGAGCTGAGCTGAGATGATGATGTATTCTCAACATAAATAAATAAATAAAATTATCTATTGAATAAGTCTAAATTGTATTAGTTTGATGTTTTGAAGGCATGATTTTGGTTTCAATTCTAAAATTTTTAAAACGATTGATTATAATTCAATTTATGGATTAAGATTCAAAAGGACAAATAAAACCAAGTCTAACTATTCAATATTTTTATTAATTTTAATATATCTATCTATATAAGTATAGCTTTGGTGTTGGTGGTTTGTATTTTATTTTCCATTTTGCCCTTACATTATTTTTGAATCTATTTTGCCTTTTAATTTGGTTAGTGAATTAATTTGGATGGAGGATTTTTAGAAATTTTGTAAGAAATTTGGGTTAATTGTATTTAGCCTAATAGTCCAAAAGTATAGATTTTTTTGAATAAATTACAAACACACCTCCTGAGGTTTGTCTCAAATATAAATTGTGCCTTGTGGTTCTGAAAATTACATCACTCCCCTTTAAATTTTGAATTTCATAACAAATAAGCATTTTTATTAATATATCATCAACTCAATTAATAACTTTTAGTGATGACAGAAATTTATTTCAATTAATAATTTAGGTAATTTTATTATTGTATATAAAAGCAGTTAGAAATTTTTTTTTCCATTAATTCTATTAAATAAAAAATTCTAACAAGGGGATATTTGTAAATTTGCAAACCACAAAGGGCAATCCGTATTTTAAGCAAATCTCAATGATGTATTTATAATTTACCTTTTTTTCTTTTTTTTTATGTGATGTCAGAATGATTTTTTGTATGGTTGTTATACTCTTAAAAACATTGTTATACTCTTAACTTTTGACTATTATATCTTTAATTTTTGTAGAATTAAGTAGCAACCAACTAAAAAAATATCCAAAATTACTTTAGAGAGTTCAAACTCATAACTAAAGTCATAATAAAGGCACATAATCATTTTATTTCATCTCATTCTAATTAACCAAATACAACATAAGAGTTCATAAAAAACATTATAGGTGAAATAAAATGATATTATATAAATATATAAGGTCTATTCCACTATATTTTTCTTCCATCAAACAAACACTACTTTAAAATTAAAAAATCAAATTTTAATTTAAAAAAATGTGCAACTCACTTGTGCCTTGCATGGGCCTCCCTACCTAGTATATATATATATAAGTGTTTCACAATGTACTTATTTTTGTTCTCATTGACTTCTTTAAAATCTCATTTTGACATTGACAAAACTCACGTTCATCTTATTCACAAAGTACTTTTTGTTTATATAAAAATGTGTATAGATCCCTCCCCCAAAAAACTATTTATATGATTTTTGGATCAAATCATAGTTAGTAACCATAGTTTAGTGTAGGAGCTTCTGTCGACCTAAGATGATTCGTGCCTACGTTTTGAATATATTCATCTTCTTGACGATGATATTGGAACTTGTAGCCACGATACATCATTATTATTCGGGCTATTAATATACTAGAATCGGATATTTTAATTACATGATATGAGATTAGTATTGTATTCGAAATCCTAAGTCTCTCTCCATATTCAGATTATTTTCTTTACTTGCACAATTATTTTAGTTTTAATTTAAATTCTCATTAGCGAAAATTAAATTATCCTCTCTTCTTTAAATTAAATTAGAAATTACTGTTCGAATTAATATAACTAGTACGATATCTGGACAATCTACTATTCTACTGAATTAATACTTTTTTTAATTCTTTATTTTTGCTTGAAAAACGACGAATCAATAAGATTGTGATATTCTTTTTAACAATGTTTACGACTGTAATAACAGAAACATGTAAAACTTTGCAGAAGGCATTTTTTTGATTAAAACCCTTGTGCCCATACATGTTATCCTTATCTGCACGAGAACTTGGACAACTTAGCATGCTTTTCATTCTGACATTGCGTAAATGCATCGACAGCATATTTAAAACTCACCATCCACAACATCACCAAAGCCAGAAAATGCCACCCTGAGAGACTGGTCATCAGTTCCAAAAGAAAGGCCTAGTACATAGATAGATCAATGTGATTTCAATAGTAGAACCTACAAATAACTTGTACTATATTTAATACATTAAATAATAATACTCAAGCTCATACCGCCAATGAAAAGTTTTGAAGATGACGTGCAACTTGTATAGATGCCATTGAAACTTGCCCATTCGATATGCTATTTTTTTTTTTTTTTTATCAGCAAAGAAAAGAAATTTTATTGATGAATTAGAAGACAATTACATCAATAAAAAAAGAGAGAAGGATAAGTGCAAAAAGTATCATAACAAATCAAATGAATATGTTATTCTATGAAATGGTCTGCCTCATGAGACTTCCAAATCTATTCGATAAAGCCATTTTTAACGGTCAACTATTCCCGGGTACTCCAATAACCTGTCACTAATCCTACAAAGAAGTAGAAGACTTAATTTACTTTCTATTTGGCACCGTAGCTTATATTTTAGTCTTTTTTATTATCGTAAACTTTATTATATATTTAAGTAAATTTTAGTAACTTTTTTGTGAGCATTATTAAATGTAAAAATTTAAAACAAAATTCGATACATAATGTTTTGATCAATTTTTTTTTTAAATAAATATGAAATGTCTCATATTTAGGATTCGCTTTGGATCCTAGAAAAGTTAGAATCGACCATGAGGTAATGTAGTGGTGATAAAAAAAGAGCGGTGGCAGTGTAATGATGGTGGTGGTAGTTATGACAATGGTGACAATAGTTGTAGAGGTGAAGGATTGTACAAATTGTTGTAGTATTGGTGGTAATAGGTGTCGACTGTGGTGGTAGTAGTGAAATAATAATAATGGTTATAGTAGTAATGATAATAGTGATGAAAGTGGTGGTTGTGGAAGGGTGATGGATGATGGTGGTGGTAATGTTAATAGTGGTGGCGGTGATGGTGGAGCTGTAAGGTTATATGGTATATGCTGACACTTATGTATAAATATTTATAAATTTAGAATTAAATAAATATTTTATCACTTAAAATTTTCTTAATTTTTAGCTTATACTTTAAGAGTTACATTTAAGTGATACCATTTGTAATTGTAACGTAAACTTAATTAATTTTCACTTAATATATTCAGTTTTAAGTATTTAAATAGGTCATAAAACTTGACCTTAGTCCCTACCTTAGTCCCTTTTAACAAAAAAAAAAAAAATAGAAATGTTACTTATGTGATCCATGTTATTTAGAGATGTCATACCATCATTTGCATTCGGTACTTTTGTCAAATGATTTTAACAACAACTATGCTATACAATGTTTAAGGAAATCCATATTTTGGGGTACGAAATGTTTTATATGATAAGTATTTTCGGAAATAATAAAAATGCTATGAACTTCTGACATGTTTATGATATGATAAGCTTTCTGAATAATTTTCCCGAAATGACTAGATACGCTACGAAACTCCGAATGTTCAAGGTATGACAAGTTTTCTGAAAGAGATATCTTGCTATGCATGAACGAGTTCTTCATTTGATAATTGATTGTGGCATGCTTGATGAAGGCTCTATGTTGAGCTTCAAGCTATTCTGTCTTATTTGTTATAAGTTGAATTGGAGATTGTTCTGTCAAAGTTTAAATAAGTTTAATGCTATTGGGAATTATTCCATCATCTGATATCTTTGAAAGGTCTGATAAGTTCCTGTACTGTAATTTGGGAGGTATGACCATTAAGGTTTAATCTGTATTTGATTTTACTAATACTCTACTCTGAACATGTAATTCCTTGATATGAGATTTAAGTTGGTATTTGGAGTCTGTTAGGGATTTGATTTGAACTGATAAGTTTAATTTAGGTAATGAACAAAGAATCACGAACTCGTTGATTTAGAACTTAATTGCTACTGTGGGTCTAATTGTTGTACGAAGTATATACCTTTGACACATGATTATGTCGTGAAGGTTTCCTTAATCTTGGAGGAATTATGATAATGGGGGTTATTTGTGAACTTAAAAAGTTTTAATTATGTTTGATAGTTTATGAGTTGCATGCAAACGAATACTTGAAATGAATTCATTTCTGAATACCCTTAAGCTGTTCTATTATGTGGAAGATATGATTTGTGGAGTAATAAATGAAAATGTTATGAAGTATTATTATTAATTGGGTTATCAATTAGTTAGTGGAGTTGAATTACTTGTGATTTTGGGAGCAAACTCCATCGAAATTAACTGTATAGAATTGTGAATGGCTAAATGATTGAGAAATGTTATATGTCCAGGACGGAACTAGACTTGTGACAAGGTGAATCAAGTTTGGAGGACCAAACTTCTTAAGGTGGGGAGAATGTAATGACCCCAAAATGCGTATAGAAAGTCATCCTTATTTAATTAGGGGTTAATGTATTTTAATTCAACTATATCTATCGGAATTAAAGAATTATCTGCTGAGTTATGGCGACCTTTATTGTATCGGCTTGAAATTTTTTACCCTCCGCTCGAGCATGGGCTCATTTTTGACATTCTTAATAGTGTATTTGGAATGTTCTTACCTTATTTTGGGGTATTGTTTGAGGTGGTGGTATGATGGTAAAGTAAGATTGGACCAACGAATTTAATTCGAATAGTTAACCTACGATCAGCCGTCATTCATTTGTCCTTTTCTTTTTCCACACTTTGAATTTGAATGTGAGGTTTGAACCATTGGGAAAATTATTTCTGGGGCATCGATTTGGACACAAGAACGACCTAGAACGAGAGTCCCGATGAGAGAGTTATACAATTTTCACATCTGTGCTGGAAGCAGAGCCGAACGTGCAGGGAATAGCGCTGCACGTGCGGTCTGTGCGGGAAAGCAGCTCCAAAACGGGATTTTTGGTCCATTTCTTGCAATTTCTTTTCTCTCTTCTTCTCCCCTCTTCCATGTCCGAAACCCTAGCTTCCAAAACCTTGATTTCCTCCACTTTTATCAACAAATCCTCCATGGATCTTGTATCAAGGATGGAGAACAAGAAAGGGTCAACATTTTCAACCGATTGAATTTCGAAATTGAGGTGGAATCTCATCCAAGCTCGCTCCTTTGTTTGTTCTTCGAGGTAGGGGTTCTAGATCTCCTCAATACTTACATCTATGGATAGATTTATGATAACTTCAGTATATTAATGCAAAAATCTTCATTTTTATCATCTAGGGCATATTATGAGATTTGGGGATTTAGAGTTTGAGATGTTGGAAGTTAAATTGGTGGGTTAAAATGATGAATTGTGAATCCTAGATGTAGAATCATTGGGAAAATTGGAATTAAAGGTGGTGATTTAAGAAGTGTGAATTTTTGTTAAAAATCCTCATTTTTCTTGAAACCTAGGTTGATTAATGATGATGTACCCAATGATTTGGCCCAAATTGAAAGTAGAATAATGAAATTGAGGTATTGAATTATATGTGTTCAAGTTTAATTAAAATTTGGAAATGTTTGAAAATTATGTTTAAAATTTGCAAATGAACTTTGTTATGAATATTGGAATTCATGCTATCATGTGAAGGGAAAATTGGGGAAATAATCTATTAATTGTATGAATGATATGAACTTGGTTTTGGAATGTTGAAATGGGATTCAATGATTTATTTTGAATTATGTTAAATTACAAATGTTGATGAACAAATGTTGACTTTTTGAAGATGTTGTTGTTATGTTGCTATTGTGTATGTGTGGTATGAATTACTTGATAATGCTGATGATGGTTTGAATAAATGATGTGAATTACGTGAATTGTGTAGGGTCAGCTACAGGGGCGGACCAAGCACCTGAATGCTGTGAGTAGTAGTACTTCGATGTACCTTTAACCGTTAATAATTATTGTTATTGACGTTATGATCTTCGTCGTAAGAATTATGTTGACATGTATGCTATGTATGCTATGTGAGAAACATTGTGAACTCATGGAAACATCAAAGAAGTTGTGAAGTTATGTATGCTATGTGAGAAACATTGTGAAATTGTGAAAACATCAAAAGAACTTGTGAAGATCAAACCTATGTGGCCAAGGGCCGACTTGTGACTTATGAAGCTATGAGGCCAAGGGCCAAACTTGTGAACTTGTGAATCCAAAGGGCCGAAGGCCAATGTGATAAGTTGTAAATCTATGAAACCCAAAGGCTATTGTGAATGTGTGAACCCCTCAGGCCAAGGGCCGAACTGTGAAATTGTGAAACGAATAAAGTCATCTATAATCTAATGAAAATGTACTTACTTTTCGTTACTAATTATCAGGAATGTCCTGTTAACTTTACGTTAATTATGTCAACTCATGGGAATGATGTAACGATTACCATTAGGACTCTGTTAATTACAAGGCAAGGCAACTATGTTAACATATGAGAATGATTAAACAAAGGTGTATGCTATTGATTAATAGAGCATGTAAAGTAAGTCATTTACCCAAAAGAATTTATGTTCATTCTTGAAGAATGTATTCTGAGAAAATATGAAAGTAGCTATGTGTATCCCGATGAATTGAAGTTATTTTGCTATGTTGCTTATGAATTGGAAGTTATCCAGAATCTACGATATAAGTGCAAAGTTTAGCATCATTGTGTGACCCTCATGAGAATGTGAATTAGTCTCTCATTGTTAAGCGTACGATAATGACATGATACAACAAGAAATGCTCTAGTATGATATGTATCATTTAAATTAATGAATGATGTTCAAGTATGTTTCAGGCATGTTTCCAGCATGTTACAAGTTCAAGTATGTTCAGGTATGTTTCAAGTATATGTTACAAGTTTAAGTCTGTTACAAGCTTATGTATGTTACAAGTTTATGTTGTTACAAGTTTATGTATGTTACAAGTTTAAGTCTATTACAAGTTCACGTATGTTACAAGTTCAAGGATGTTACAAGTTCTTTGTATCAAGGGCTTCATGCCAATCTTTCAAGGGCTTCATGCCAACTTTTCAAGGGCTTTCATGCCATATGTTTCAAGGGCTTTATGCCATATGTTTCAAGGGCCTTAGTGCCATATGTTACAAGGGCTTTATGTCACATGTTTCAAGGGCCTTAGTGCCATATGTTACAAGGGCTTTATGCCATATGTTTCAAGGGCCTTAGTGCCATATGTTACAAGGGCTTTATGCCACAAGTTTCAAGGGCTTATAGCCACCATGTTTCAAGGGCCTCGTGCCACCATGTTTCAAGGGCTTATAGCCACCATGTTTATGTTGCAAGATTGAACCTAAGGCCGTTATGTACTTAGCACAGAATCAGACTAACTATGTGAACTCTACATCTTTATATGCATTGCTATGTGTTATGTTTCAAGTTAAGCATCATTTTATTTATGTATTACTATTCACTGAGCTTGGCTCATTCTATTTAATGTCTGTTTCTGTAGGTAACCAACCAGGTGGTCAGTCCTAGTCATGACACCCATTTTTTTTTATCAACCTTCGTGGGTTCAGGCACTGCACGAAGCCATTTATTTTTGTAAAGACTATTGAAATGTTGGCTTAATTTTGATTACCCATTTAAGGTTGAAGACGTAGAACTTCAATGATTTTTGTATAAGCCCAATGATGGGGCTGGGTCTGTACGTATGTTGTTTATCACCGATGCTACAAAATATGGTTTGGAGCTTTATCTATTTTCCATGATGAATGTGATATATAAGAGGTCCTGGCATGTAGATGTAGCTCAATGGAATTTATATGTATAGTTATTTTCTTACTTTATGCTTCCGATGAGGCCCCATATGTTATTTACAACAGGTTAAGTGTTCGTTTTCGAACGAGTCATGCCCAAACTTTTAGGGGCGGGTTTGGGGTGTGACATTTTCCCTAAATATAATTTTGTGCTTTAAATAACTATTATAAGGTATTTTGAAAAAATTAAAATATGAGATGTAG
>JAPPVO010006640.1:0-10883 GCA_030407325.1 Camellia japonica | reverse complement strand
AAGCTTTGTTCAGATCCGTGAAGTCGACGCACACTCGCCAAGTTCCATTTTCTTCTCACCACCACTGTGTTGGAGAGCCACGTGGGGTAGGTGACTTCTCTAATTGCCCCCGATGTCAAGCAGTCTGTCGACTTCTTCTATGACGGCAGCAGTGTGCTCTGCGGCAGACCGACGGCCTTTCTGAATGATGGGCTTGCATGTGGGGTTGACATTCAGGTGGTGCTGTGAAACTGATGGGTCTATACCCGGCATCTCGTACGGAGTCCACGCAAAGACGTCGAGGCTGTCTATCGGCTTGGTTTAAAGAGGTGCTGATCATGAAGAACTTTTCCGGGCTTCCATTGATGTCAACTCGGTCTAAACCTTCTGTGGCCTTTTCGCTTGGCTGCCGCCCGACGCCATCCAGGATTTCCCGATTGGGTACCTCATGGAGTTTACCTGCAATTCCTTTGGCATTTTGGCGGCCAGAAGGTAACATGCTTGTGCCGATTTTTGGGAGCCGCGGATCTGCTCAATGCCGTGTTCTGTTGGGAAATGTAACAATTGATGGTAGGTGCTTGGGACGGCCTGCAAGGTATGCAACCACGATCGCCCATGATGAGATTGTACGGCGATGGCAGCCGGACGACCAGGAATTCTACATCCACTGTTCTGGAACTCGCTCGAATGGGTAGGTTGATCTTTCCCAGTGGGTATTCGGGTTGGCATTGAAGCCGATAGTGGATAAGGGGCCGGAGTCAGGTCCGATTCGGTGAACCCAAGTTTGACGAAGGTTTTATAATACATGACCTCCGAAGTGCTGCCCTGGTCTATAAGAACGCGTTCGACGGTGAACCGGTTTACGCGTAGCGCGACAACCAATGGATCGATGTGAGGGAGTGTTACGCCGATCAAATTAGAGTCGTCGAAGGTGATGCTTGGCGATTCTCGGGGTCGCTTTGCGGCGTGAGTTGCTGCTGAGGGCCTGGGAGGGACTGGATTGCATGTACGGCCGGGGCTTTCGGCAGGCTGTATATCAATGGATGTTATCACGCGGAACACTTCGCTGGAGACGTTCGTCTTTTGTCAACGCCTCGAAGTAATCGGCTGAAGCACAACGATCGTCGGTATTTTGCTGTCGGGCCCGAGACCGTAGATCGCCTGCCCTTGGGGGTCGCTTAGAAACCTAGCGCACTGTTTGTTTGGACTTTGCTATTTCCAAGGCCAGATCGCGGCGAAGGCGCTCGTTCTCAGCGATGGTGTTGTCTAAACTGTGTTTGGTCTTTTTGGCTCGTTCCATGATGGCTAGCATCGTCTCCTGTGCTGAAGTCGTTTGTGAATCGACATTCAAGGCACGTCTTGTAGCGATGATTTCCTTCTCGAGCATATTTCCCGGAGTGAGGTCGACTCTCTGTGTGATCGCGTCGGTGGCTATCGGAGAATCTTGAGTCACGCCTTCCATGGATGTACTTGAGTATTCCCACAGACGGCGCCAATTGTGGGGAAGTGGTTTTGGAAATACTCTTCAGATCCTGGGAGACGCTCTTGATCCTCAGCTAGTCACCTGCAAGGACAAACACTCCGGTCGGGGGTGCCGGGGTTAGCACTCCGACGGGCAAGTCAGTTCTTGTACTCAAGAAAGCTTGTTTACTAAGTTTGGTGAAGTGATTCTTACATACCTTTCTAAATCTGAAGCTCTTGTATTTATACTCATTCTTTGGACCTCGGGTCCAGAGCCCACTTTTTACTTATTATCCTTTTGTTTATTCCAACATACATCTCCCCGTCTATTCGGCGATCTCAATGTATTCGGTATCTTAGTTGATTAGTACGGAGCCGAACAGTCTCTGACTTCTGGGATACATCCCTTACAACTCTTCTATTTATTCGGCTCCCACACTCTCAATCATGATCAAGAAGTGATAAACATGGAAGTGTGACAACACTATATGCACTGAAATATCATGTATGAAATGATGCCAAACCACTCAATCAACACAAGTATAGCATACAAGAGGGCCTAAGGCATAAGGCCACCAAGAGGGACTACACAAGAGGCATGCAATACATGGCACAAATGATTGAACCAGCCATGGACAGAGCTCAATTAGGTCAAAACAAAGACCAAAACATACTGAGATGGGAGCTCAAAAGCCTAGGCATGCATGCATACAAGTTAGGCCACAAACAAGGCACAAAGGCATAACCCTTCAAAGCATTGAAAGAGTGAAAGATGTGAGGGCATGGCAATGAAACATGCTCTGAAATCACATACCAAATTATGCCAAATCATATGAATAGCCCAAATAATGCACTAGTGGACTCAAAACACAAAGCTACTGAACAAGAATGCACTATGGCTATACAAAGCAAGGCATGTATGACCAAAACAACATAAAATAGAGCTTAAGCATGGTAAAACATGAAAAAAGCTTGCTGGAGTTGAGCCAAAAACATGGTAGAATGATGGTCAAAAACATGATGCATGTTAGGCTAGTGAATGGAATTGCACTAGAAGTGCAAGGAGCATGCAAGAGGCTATCAAACCAACCCTTGACAGAATTAAGGCATGCTAAAATAACACCAAAAAATTACTGAGATAGGACCAAAACATGCTAGAAAGATGAGCTATCAACACAAGCATGTAAGGCTAGTATGCAAAATTTACACTACAAGTGTATAAAGCATGCAAGGGGTGACTCAACCAAGCTAAAATAGAGGTATGCCATGTCAAAATGACACCAAAACAAGTTGAGAACAAGCCAAACACATGCTAGAAAACTAAGCTCAAACATGAGGCCAATAAGGCAAGCGTCTAAGATACAAGGAGAGAGGATGACCCCCTCCTATTTGGGACCTCAAAACACACTTTCCACCATTGAAATTCCTTTGACTTTCAGTGGTGAGAAGGCCCAAAAGAGGTGGTCCCAATAGCTTAAAAGGATAGCATAAAACAAGGCCAAACAAGGCATAAGAGGGGGTAGACCACTCCCAATACCAAAGAAGCCTTAAACAAACATTTTCAATACTAAAAAATGAAGTTTTTTCTGTTGAAAGTTAAGCCAAAAGAAGCATGCAAATAAGGCTAAGTACTTAAGCAAAACAAAGCTTAAGAGAGGATAGAGACTCACCCTTGAAGAAACACAGCAAATCAGCAAATTCTGAGGCAAAACCAAACTTTTGTGATTCAAACAAACCTCCAAGAACCTCAACCCAAGAATGAAGGTGTTTGAGTAGGTGTTTGTGTGCAAAAATGTGAAGAAACTATACTTTAAGGCACAAAAAAAGAGAGAGAATGAAGAAGAAATATAGAGATAGATGATATGTATAGCCCAATGCAATTTTCCTGAACCTAAGACAAGAGGGAGGAGGTTCCCTTTTATAGAAAAACAAGCATCAAGCTTGTTGAGCAAGCTAAGAGCTCCAAGCAATCCCTCAATACACGTGTATGGAGGATGCCTTCTGTGCCCAACAGCTGGCAAGAAAAATATCTGCAGAAAACTACAGGAAAGCTGCCGACTAGTTGAAGTGGTCAGCCAGCTACTTGCACTGGTCGGCCGACCAGTGAAAGTGGTCTGCAAGAAGACCAAGTGGTCGGCAAGGGGGAGAGGTGGTCTGCACAAAGAAAGCAAAGTGGTGGCATGGCTGCTGACCACTTTTGGTGGTCCAAAGACCACCAAGACCAGTTGGCCGACCAGAAAACTGGCTGGCAGGCAGGAAAGTGGTTTTCAGGGAGAAAAACTGGTCTACAACCCCTATTCCACCCTCAGAGAAAGGAAAACAAGGTTTGTGCCAAAAACAAACCAAAAAGGATGCAAGACAAGAGTCCGCGGGTCAAGGCAGGCAGCTGAAAACCTCGAAAACTAGTCTATGGGCACCAAAAGTGGTCTACGGAAGGGAAAAGTGGTCTACGGCCACAAAAACTGGTCTACAAGACCTCTGTGTCCCTCTAGACCAAGGCAACAAGGCATGGTCCAAAAACCAAGCCAAGAGGAGAACGATAAGAGGTCCCGAGACAAGGCACGCGGCTGAAGGCTTTGGAAACCGGAAACTAGCCTACAAGAGGGAAAAGTGGTCTATGACCACAAAAAAGTGGTCTACAGACCTCTCTCTCCCTCCAGGTAAGGTTAACAAGGCTTGGTCCACAAACCGAGCACAGAGGCCCGAAGGCAAGGCACTCAGCCGAAAACTCCGGAAACTCGAAACGAGCACAAACATGCGCGATCACCGAGCGCTCAATCGATGACGTCTGAGTCTTAAGGTCGGTCAAAAATGGGGTGTCTACAATCATTGTATGATTACGACAAACAAAAACAAACATTAATCGAAACAATATAGAAAATGTTTATTTCATTAATAAAACCTAAATACATGACTTTCGACAAACTTAAAGGGTACAATGCATATCGACATATAAATTTATTCAGCAGCCTCTTCTTCATCGGTCTTCTCGGATCATAAGCTTCAAAGGGAAATTTGTAATTTTGATATAGAGGTGACGCCGAGTCGATACCCGTGGCCTGCAGTGCCTTAGTCCACCCATGCTTAAATCCACGATTTTCGCACCGATAGACGTCCTCAGCTAACTTTTCTTTCGTCTTATTGATACCATTTTCCGGCGGTCAAAAAAGCCTTCATTGTAGGCCTTCATTCTTATCACTTCTCTTGCGAACATGCTCGCCGTATCTTAGTCGGCAATGACATGATCTAAAAGCTGCTGGTTTACCCTTTCCGCCACGATCGGGTTAACTTGACTTGCCGACTGCGTTTCGGAAGTTTTTGCCTTTTTAATTTGTTCTCAGCTTTTTATGCACGTTGATCCAAGCTTCGAATGCTGCTGTCTTTCTGCTCTATCTCCCTTCGCGCGGCATGAAGACACATGCCAATTTCATAAGAGGTGTATAGACCTCTCACCGCTCCATGGACGCCCTCCCGAAAAACTTTGTAGTCAGGCCGATTGACCATTGATTGTTGGACCTCGGGCAGAAAAATCTGTCGAGCAAACTTGACTGCCACATTTGGATCACAGACGATCGAATCCACTTCAGTCATTGGTCTATTCCCAACGAAAATTGAAAAGCTCAACGGGTGCGGAGCTCTGCTCGGCTCAGTTTGCGCAGCACTCTGACCACCGGTATGACTCCTTGATCCCCCCCCATTGCTGCACTCCATCCTTGGAAGACTTCACTGCGTTACCTCTTCTGGGGGACCTTCTCCAACGTCTGGGCGACCAACGTCTCTCCCTCCCCTCCGTTGTTATATCCCCTATTCTTTGAGTTTCGCTTCCAATAGCGCAATGCATTTCAGCGTGCAGTTCAGCCAAACTTCTTACTTCTCCTTTACTATTGAAGAACAACCTCTGCGACATCTATGGTCTAACTCACGTTTCTATTATTCCTACAATTATCGATTATCGTCGTTTGTGCCAGATTCATTCCACGACGCCCGTAACTTCTTAAATACTAAATACCTCGTTCATTAATTACGGATGAAGTATTTCCGATGCGCCCAACAGATAACCCTGCGTCTTTAGCAGGGTTTGAAATATGTCCAAATTGACACATGTTATTCGGCGTTGGAACGATATGCCCAAATGGGGCAAGGGCGTCACTATAATCGACATTTGATGATATAGTCGAATGATAATACATTACCTCATTTGGCCAGACATTTAGGTTTGAGCCGAATATTTTATTCACAAGTTGCAACCTGTAAGGCACACATGGCATTCAGAGTTGTAACGGTATGCCCAAATGAGGCAAGGGCGTCACGATAATCGGCATTTGACGATATAGCCGAATGATAATACATTACCTCATTCGGCCAATGTTCATCTTTGAGCCGAATATTTTATTCACAAGTTGCAACCTGTAAGGGACACATGTTATTCGACGTTGTAACGGTATACCCAAATGAGGCAAGGGCGTCACGATAATCGGCATCTAACAATATGCCGAACGATAATACATTAGCTCATTTGGCCAGACGTTTAGCTTTGAGCTGAATATTTTATTCACAAGTTACAACCTATAAGGGACACATGTTATTCGGCATTGGAACGGTATGCCCAATGATAATACATTTTATATAGAGGTCACGCTGCGAGATACGTTATTTGGCATTAACTTGTCCAAACTGGCAAACTATTGAGCTCAGCATACAATTTTATAGCCGAATTGAGCTGCGTTTATTTTGATTAACTCAAATTAGTTATCGCCTACTGGCGTTGCACTCTCAAATTAGCACACAAAAAATAGACAAAAAGACGATTTTCATTAATAAATTAAGTACAATCAGTCATCATTTTACACATGAAAACTGCCTTACAAAAATCTACAAAAAAAATTACATACAAGCAAATAGTAATCAAAAAGCAAAATTACACAAAACTACTTATTCCTCAGGGTCAGACTCCAGCGGCTCAACCTCTAGCTGCTCATATGAAATTGGCTGCTCTAATACCACATTAGCGGCCGCCAGAGCTTCGAGCCAGCCGTGTTTGAATCCCCAATTCTCAAATTTAGGTACTTCCTCCACATATTTCTCCAAGGCAGCAGCGTCTCGCCGGCATTGAATGCTTTGGAAACCTTGGAGTCGGCAATCTCTTTTGCCTTCTTCGATTCTTCCAAATCAGCCTCCAGCTTCGTAATTGCTTCCTTGGCTAACTTTAGCGTTTCTTCACTAACGTTTGCTCTATCCTCGGCGACTATCTTGAGAAGATCTGAGCATTTAGTCTTCTCTCCTCGACATTGGCCCTTGGTCACTCTTCCTCCGCCTTCTTGGCTTCAGAGTTGGCCCTGAGAGACGCCACCGCCAGTTCGGCCAATGCCTCTTTAACCTTGCCCTTTTCGGTTTCAATTTCAGCTTGAAGTAAGCCGATTTGCTCAACGACGTCATAATGACGGCGACGATCTCTGCGATCCTGCCTGCCGCCTAAAGAGCAAAGCACGCGTAGGTTAATTGGCATTATTTAAGCCGAATAATGGGGTAATCGGCATTATTTAACAAAATAATACGTGAAGTACATACCATACCGCCGACTGAGCAGCTAGCGCTATCAACACCACGTCTAGCTCTGCACGGAATTTAGCCTTGTCTACCGGCAAGGATATCGACAAGGCTATACTTAGGGCCACAGTGGGGTCCTTAAAGCCGATGCATCAGCAAATTCGGCGTGTTCTTTATTTTAGGTTGGATAAGTAAACAGTGCCGTTATATCCTGTGATTCTTCTATACATGGC
The DNA here is from genome assembly GCA_030407325.1 of Camellia japonica. Classification (NCBI taxonomy): domain Eukaryota; kingdom Viridiplantae; phylum Streptophyta; class Magnoliopsida; order Ericales; family Theaceae; genus Camellia; species Camellia japonica. The sequence continues at coordinate 3,663 of JAPPVO010006640.1, read as the reverse complement.
CGTTCATCGACTAAGTCTTCAGAGGAATCGGCTCCAACCTCGGCGGGGCGTTTTTCTCCCCTCTGTTCAGCCAATCGATTGTCCGATTGCTCAATGGCTAACTCATCCACAATGACTTGCTCTGTTTCTTCAACAAGAGAGTTAGAGAAGAAGTTTCAGCCTCAACCGGAGCCGGAGGAAGAGAATCAGTCTGAACAGGTGGTGGGGGCTCAGACCTGGCGGCCTCGGCCTTCCTTCGAGCTGCTATCTCTTTTCGGCATTCTTTCTTCTGGCCATCTGTGCAAGGGACTCCCTGGCCATGTTTTCAGGATCCGTGCCGGGAAGATCTCCTAAATTGGTGAAAAATATCATCTTCCAACGATATGTCAACCCAGCCTGAAGTGGACGGAGAGTTAATGCCGACCTCCTCAAAAGCCAAGTGGAGAGCCGCGTCGACGTCCTCCAAATCGGCCTCGTTTGGTTTGGCGACCCGATCACGGACTTCACCTTGCTCCAAATCCGAATTTCCAACACCAATTTCCTTAAGGTTCTTATAGTTCGGGAAAATGAGTGCAGTGAGCTGTTGTTCGCCCTTCAGAATCGGAATGTGATCTGCAGCCAAAAAAGTGGCGTATGTAGGTTCGTATCGCAATAGTATATGGGCGGCCCGCCCTTGTTTTTAAAGGTTGGGACGACCAATAAATTCTAGCGCGGTTTTGACTTGTTGAAGTACAACATCGTCGGTCGAAGCAAGTACTTTCTTCAAATCGTTACCTGCATAAACTGAAATGATTAGTACATGGGATTTAAGCTGAATGAACGTATGAGGAATGCATGGAAAAATGGGACTACATGACCACCTAGTTCGCCTTTTCGTTTAGGCATAGGATTTAGGCGATCTTCGCCCTCGCCGAATTCCCAGTTGTCTTGGACAATGACCATGACATCATCAAACATGCTTGCCAGAGCTGGCAAGCATAGTTACCAAATGGTGGTCAGTGTCCTTAGCCCTAAGAAAGTAGCATCCCTGCCGACCGGAGGATTTGGTCGTGGCATAACAATGCCGAATAGTAGGAATTCCAAGATTAAGCCTAAGTCGGCAGTTTAATTCTACTATTCCCATTATGATTCGGTAAAAGTTTACGTTAGGTTGAGAAGGAAGTAGACCCCAGTAGCAAAGAACGACCCTCAAAAACGGGTGAAGGGGGAAACGAACTCCACCCTCAGCGATTGACAGGAGAGGAAAGATGATCGTACTCGCATCGGTCCTCTCCATGTCAACTACGCTTTCTGCCACGAGTGACAGATGGATGTCGTTAGGAATAGAAAAATGGCATCGAAAAGCAGAAACACGATCCGCAGAAAGAAAGGCTTCAAATGTTTCGCCATCGAATCATAATAAAAAGTACTCTAAACTAAAAACAAACAAGGAAATGGAAGTTGGAATGAAGAAGAGAAGAACTTACAAGGAGCAAAGAGGACAATGGGGAATGGATAGAAGTTGTAGAGGTCGTGAAATGAAAGAGAGATGTTGAGAGGCAACCAAGAAGCCTTGTGTATTCAAAAAATACATTCGAAGGGACAACACGGTTTCAAATCGCATTACATGAACGATGCATACGAAAGGGCGGGAAATTATAATGATTTCTAAAAGCGTGGACGTTCTGACGCTTCAATATTGGAAGGAGTGCAAGCGCTGTATTTTTGACTTTCTAGGTCTAAAACCAAACATGCCGACTAATTGGCGTTAGTCGGATGTTTGGGGGGCAATTGTGGGGGCCGAATAATTATATACTAAGGAAAGCCAAATTTATTTGAAGGCAAATCAGGACAAAGACGATTCGGCTCTGTCCAGAGGGGTCCTAAAGCCAAATATTTAAATCGACCATATAAGGAGCCGAACGAGAATTGGCATATGACTGACTGAAAGGCCAAATAAGTAATCATGCGCTGGATTAAGAGTGGGCTCGACCCCTGGGACCAGACACTAGTATAAATAGAGGAACATCAACCAAAGAAAGGTATGTGAGAATAGATTGAATAACTTGAGAGAGAAGCAAACTCGAGAGCAAATATTAACCTGTCCGTCGGAGTGCTAATTCCGGCACCCCGACCGGATGTTCATCCTTTTTCAGGTGGCAATCAGAGGATCAAGAACGTCTTACAGGATCTTGGAGTATTTCCAAACCACTTCTCCACAGTAATGAACCCCCAAATGAGGATTAAACCATTAAGCAATAAACCTCAATCTCAAGCTTAAACTATCCTAAGGTTGAAACAACCCTCTAAGCAAATAAAGAGTGAATAAATGAGGGAGATTGCAGATATTAAAGTGCTGAAATGAAGTGAGAAAAGAACTAAAACATGCAATCAACTCAAACAAGTGGTGCCTAAAGGCCTAAAACACCAAGCTTGTGAGGATTATTACACTAGAGGCATGCCAAAACATGACTCAAATGCAATAAACAACCAAAAACAGAGTTGAAACAGTCTAAAATAGAGCCTAAAACATACTGGAATTAAGTTACAAAGGGCTAGAAAATTAAGCTAACACATGAAGCTAACTAGGCTAGCAAACAAGACACAAGGAGGGGAGGCTAGCCCCCTCCAATTTTGGACTTCAAAACATGATTTTTCCCACTGAAAACACTTTGAAATTCAGTGTTCAAAAGCCCCAAAAAAGATAGTTTGAAGGTGGGAAACAAAGGTGGAAAAGCCTTGCAAGCAAGGAATAAAGAAGGGTGAGACACCCTCCAACCTTAAATGGCCTAAAACACCAATTTCAACCCACAAAAATAGAGGTTTTTACAGCTCAAAAACAGCCCAAAAACAGTTTGAAAAGATTGAAAAAACAAGTATGCAAACAAGTTTAAAAGACAAGTATTATACCTCTTGAAGCAAAGAACAATTCTAGGCATTACTCCAAGCCAAAACCACCTTCAAGAGCTCCAAGAAGGCTTCAAGGAACCTCAGCTCAAAGATGATCAACTTTGGTTAAGGTAGTAGTAGTGTATGCAAAAGTGTAGTGTAAACCAGGAAAGTGTGTACAAAATTTGCAAGAGAGGGAGAGAAATGTAGAGAGAGAGAGAGAGATTTTTATTCCAAAATTTCTAACCCTCAAAATGGGGGAGGAGACCCTATATATAATAGATAAACAAGCATTTGGCTAAGAAAAATCCATCCATACATTTGTATGGAGATGAGACCAATTGTGCCAACAGCTAGAGCAGCTGTCAACAAAATATCTGAAAAAAGACACTGGTGGTCGGTAGGCCACTAGTGATGGCCAACATGCCACTTAGATGGCGACAACCTCAATTGGTGGCCGTATGGCCACTAGGGGTTGCAAGCTTGAAGCACTAAGGTTTTGGGCTTGAAACACTAAGGTTTTGGTCCAAAACAAGGCACAAAATGGACAAGGCTTGAAGGCTCAAAGACAGGTGTCGACACCCCATTTTTGACCGACCTTAAGACTCAGACGTCACCGATTGAGCGCTTGGTGTATGTTGCATATTGTGCTCGTTCAGAGGTCTCAGAGTCTCGGCTGCGAGCCTTGCCTCCGGAATTCCGGACTCTTTTGTGCCTTGCCTGTTTGCGAACCAGGCTCCGTTTTCTCCGTTTTCTCTTCCGAAGGGAGGGAGAGGTCTCGTAGATCATATCTCAGTGGCCGTAGGCTACGTTTCG
>JAPPVO010006639.1:0-54955 GCA_030407325.1 Camellia japonica | reverse complement strand
GCATAATTTATTATTAAGTAAATGTTGAATATAACATGTGGTGGTGTTATTAATTACAGTCCCAGTTGGTAGCTCGAAATTCGTGGGTCGAATTTGGCTCGACGCCAAAACGACGTCGTTTTGGCGTCGATATTTTTTTTTTTTTTTGGTGTGTTTAATCAGAAATGAAGAAGAAGAGGGAAGAAGAAGAAGAAGAAGAAGAAGAAGAAGAAGAGAAGGGAGAAGGAGAAGAAGAAGGGAGGGGACGAACTGGACAGGAGGGGGCATCAACCAGTGGCGGAGGAGCTGCAAAGGGACGGCGGTCGTCGGCAGAACCAGCACGAGCCTGTCGTCGGCAGAACTAGCACCCACCGTCGTCCTCCGTCGTCGGCAGAACCAGCACGAGCCCGCCGTCGTCCTCGTCCTCCGCCGCCGTCCTCGTCCTCCGCCGTCGTCCTCCTTCTCTCTTCCTCTTCTTTTCTTCCTCTTTTCTCATTCTCTCTCTCTTTTCTCTCTCTCTCTGTATTCAAATGCCAGAAAAAAAAAAAAAAAAAAAAAAAATCGACCCAAAATCGGGCCACAAAATTCGAGCTATCACCTATTTTTCTATTAACGAGAAGGCTACATGATGAGGTTAGTGGGAGATAAAAATATCTATTGAATTGCATTTACTCTTTTATTAGCCAGTGAGACTATCCATCATTGTTGTATTCAATATTTGTTTATTATTATTTTATCTAAAAATCATATTTGGGTATTTATTTGAATTGGTGTTTTACAAAGGACTAACAACATCATGTTAGGGGTCCTTCTTTATCTAATAAAATTAAGGCAAATATTTTATAATGTAGTTAAGGTTATGTAAAATGTATATACAAATATAATATTTAGATCCCACCCTAAAACCATTCTTCCAAAGCTAATTGGAGTTCAACTTTTTTCAAGGAAGTGGCACTCGTCTCATTTGCAAACACATTTTTCAATTGTCAACGATCCTAATTTAAACATTGATCTGCATCACTTTAGAAGGAACCATATAAATTGTAACAATGCTACTTTATTCTTGGTCAAGAATTTTATAAAATTCTTGTCTTTTTTATTTTTAATAATGTACTTCAATGATAGAATGTGGCCAGAATCTTGCAATAGGTAAATTTTGGGACATATTTGTAACTAAAGAAAGGAATAAAAAGGTAAATCAATACTCAAAAACCTCAATGCCAAGTCCTCTGTGGTAGTCCATGGTCAAAGTCTCAGCAGTACGCTTTCCCTCATCATAACAGCTCCGAACACCTGGCCCGAGCCCAACCCCAAACCCGACAAAAACAACATGGGTCAGATTCTACTTTCTACATGCATAATTGAAATACCAAAAATACCCTCCTGATGTCAGACAAGTTCAGTTGCCGAGTTGTAGAGAGTGAGTTGACTCACCAATGGGGTTGACATTGCCCCAGTAGGTCTCGACCTGGGGGTGTTGGAGAGGATCACCGTACACCTCGCTGGTGCTGGTCAGCAAGAACCGCGCACCAACCCTCTTTGCTAGTCCTAGCATGTTCATTGTCCCCACCACATTTGTCTTGTAAACCCCATCAATACCAACTTCATAAAATCAAGGACCCTCAAAGTCTCAACTCAACATCATATGGTTATTTGCATTTAAATATATATATATATATATATATTTTTAAATTTCTTGTTTTTAATTATATTTGTTCTTAGTTTGCATGAAATTACATTAAATAAGTTTAGAATTTTGCATTTATATACATATATGCATAGAATATTGGGAAATATTGGCGTAATAATATTAAACTTTAACTTCTGCAGAAACACAAGAAACAGAATTTAAAAAAACAAAATGCATACCCAAGCTCAATTTTCATACTTTCACAATTCTAAGGTTTCATTTGGCATGTTAATAAGTAAATTTGCTATAGTTAAAAAAAAGTTCATTTGGTTAATACTCTAACAAATCTAAAAAATTATGAATATGATAAACTAATTAAATTTTTTTAACATTAACTTTTTATTAATTTATTTTTAATTAATAAATTAACTTTTTAACAAATTCTCAAAAACGCCTAATCACTAACCAAAATTCAACACTTTTATAAGCTTATTATAAGAGAGGTCATGTCAAATTTTGAGCTATTTTGAGAATATGGTTAAAATTCAACTTTTTAACTTTTAATCTGTTTTTGTTCGTATCGTCTCTATATTTTTTATATATATATATATATATATATATTTTTAAATTAAAAAATTAACTTTGACCAATTTGTCAAAACCACCTTTATTATTCACTGGGGTAGGCACTGCTAAATTTGTACGGGGGCGGGCCTATGGACTTTTTAATTTGGAGGACATTCCCATGTGGGAGGACAGATGTTTTTGAACCTTACAAATAGAAATTACTTGACACTACTTTCTCTTCTTTTTTTTTTTTAAAGAATTTTTATTTAAATTTTTTATATTAAAATTTTATAAAATAAAAGATATATAATATTTTTATAGTAGTTAGAATCTCTCAACATATTCATAGAGAAAATTCAACTCAGAGAAATTTTAGCCCCAACATAGAGAAATTTCTCTGATTTCACAGAGAAATTTAAAATTTCTCTAGTATAAATATAGAGAAATTTCATTAAGAGACTTCAACTAATAAAAAAAATATCTTTGATCTCTCTTACTACACAAGTTTAAAAGAGATGTTTCATTAATTTTTTCTTTTTTTCCCCCTTATTCATCAAAAAATTATCAAGTAAAATATCAAAACAATAGCATCATCTAATATTAAAAATAAAAAGTCCAAAAACATTTACTAGTATCATTTTATTTTGAATTAATTATATTTAGGCCTCGTTTGGGAACAGACTATTTTAGTAATTTTTTGATTTGTTATATGAAAAGATGTGCAGAAAAATAGAGAGAGTGATGCGATAATTTATAATAACTTTTTTACTAAAATGTATAATTGACAAACGAGACCTTAAAATCTCATTTTATTCTTTTACTTTCAAATAGTTCTTTGAACTCAAATTGTAAATCAACCATTAATAAAGTTGACAAAAATTAAAAGAGAGGCCAAAGTAAGATTTTGGCAAAAATAACTTTTAATAAATGTGTAAACATGTTAATGAGAAGAGAAAACGTATGAAATGATCAATCACAACTTATTAACACTAGATGGACAAAGGAGTGACATTACAATGTGATTTAAAGTGTAAAAAGTTGATTATTAGAGCTAAAAAAAGTGGACGAACCAAAATAAAAATTTATTAGTGACTTATTTTGAGAATTGATTTTTTTACGAAAATAGGTATAAAAAGATAGAGTGAATAATTGATTTTTTTTAGTGACCGTTAACTAAAATATATTTCCCAAAAGAGGCCTTATCTTTCCAAAAAAAACATGTTTTTAAAAAATATTTTGATCTACCCAAGAACAGCTATTTAAAATCCCAAATATCGTTGAACAGAAATAGAAAGAAGTGAAATGAGAGAGAAGAAAGGAAAAAGGATATAATGGTCTTAACAGGGTTGAACTTGTAGTGAACAGGCGAGGCAGGGCAAGCCAGGTGGTAGATCTGGTCCACCTCCAACAGGATGGGTTCGACCACATCGTGCCTTATGAGCTCGAACCTTGGGTTCCCTAGGTGGTGCATCACGTTCTCTTTCCGACCCGTAAAAAAATTATCAACTACGATCACGCTATCCCCCCTCTCCATCAGACGGTCCACGAGGTGGCTCCCCACAAACCCGGCCCCACCCGTCACCACTATCCTCAAACTCTTCTTCTTCAACCCCAATGGTATCTTTCCACCTGAAAATTCATTATTCCATATCCAAAATAATTCATGGTTGCTTTTCCAAGATGCCCCACAATAATCAAGAACCAAAAAAAATAAAATAAAATAAAATTCATAATATTTATTAATTGATAGTTTTTATATTGTTTTTTAAAATAATAATACAGAATTGATGGAACTCAATAACGGTTAAATTGATACATCACGTAAATTATTCTAATAACACAAATTAATTTCTACACAAACCGACAGGCATATTACTATCGTAGAGTTATTAGTAACAATGGAATACATGTCAATAATTTTTCAAAAATTGTTTTGCCAAAAAAATTAGTAATTACTCCATCTGTTTCAAAATATTAGTTATTTTTAGAGAATTTAATTTTTTATATAGTACTATTATTACTCTTCAAAAATATTAACCTTTCAAAAGTACTCTTATGTGGTATAATTATTACACTTCAAAAATATTAATATTACATTGTGTTTAGTTGGAGGATTTAAAAAATAAAAGAAAAAATGTGTATGAACCTAGATGAAATGTAAGTATCACATTTTACCTACAATTTTTATTTTTCTTTCCAAATTTTCGAACTAAATACAGTGTTAATGAATTTAAAAGAACGGTAAAACAAGAAATTCATGTTATTTTAGTCATTGATTATAGAAAAGTGACTAATATTTTAGAATAATGAAAAATAGAAAGAGACTAATATTTTGAGATGGGAGAAGTATAATTTTTCAAAAATAAAGTAATGTAACTCAAACGAAAGTATACATTTATGGTAAAAAAAATGATGGAACTGATTTCTAATCTATTATTTTATATCTTCCAAAATCCGACTTTTAGGTTAATTTAGATCGAAATTCTGTATGATATAAAAAATGTGGATTTACAATATGAATGACGATTGTTTAACAAACGAAAATATAACTAATCTAACTTTCCAATTACTTAAAATAATTTTTAAAAAATTTAAGAGATTAATTTGACAATAATAATTCCTGAAATTTTTGTCACCTGCGTTGACACGTCCCAACTCGCTGTGTATTTCGTAGGCGACCCGGCGAGGCAGGTGAGTGGACTCGTCCTGGCGAAACGAGTCAGCGATCTGCACCACATGCGGTGGCGAAGCAGGCCAAGCGGTGGCGCTGAAGAAGATGGCGGCAGCGGCGAATCCGATCAAAGCGAAGACGAGCCGCTGGTCTCGGAAAATATAGCCAATGCGGTTGGTTTCGGAGACCGAATTTCGACGTTTTGCTTCGTCGCCTTCACGGATCAACTCAGTCTCCATTTTCATTCCTTCGTCGATTCGAGAATTCATATATACACGCACATATATATATATATATATATAGAGAGAGAGAGGTGTGAGAGAGACTCAAAGGGAAGAGTTGGGAGGTGCAGAGTAAGAGGCTTTTGCATGAATTTTCGCCGCGATATCGCTCTCCGGCGCGTGACTGGTGATTTGTTTATTATGCTATTATCATCGTCGTTGTCCTCATCGTTTTAAAGCCATTTCGCTCTCTCTTGAATACCATCAAAGTTTGGTTTTAATTACGAAAACATGTCATTTTCTTCTTAATAATTTTAATACATATAGGACTCTTGCAGGTTAATTAGCAGCCACTTTTTAACTTTTAACTTATTTTGAATCATATTATTTCTCACATTTTTTACATATTTTTTCAAAAAAAAAATTTTAAAAAATCAAAATGTGAACTTTCTGTTTTCAAGAAGTGGGTAAAATGTGTAAAAAAAATGAAGAAATTAAAAATTAAAAAAATAGCTTTTATTCTCTTGTCAAAAGAGGCCATAATCGAATCACAAGATACAAATTTTCCCACATGATGTGAACATTTAATCCCAACTTAGTGTTAGATGTACAACATTTTAAGTCTCCTATTCTTTAATATAAAAAAAAAAAAAATGTGTAAATCCGCATCATGTGAAAATTTTTATGTTTAATTGTTCAAATTTCGTACTTGTAGAATAATTATTTATTTCTTAGTAATGTTATGGAAAAATATTAAGACTTACAATTTATGTTTCAAAATTTTATTTACAATAATCTAACAAGTTGTATATCAACTTTTAATTTGTCACTTGTTCCAAAAAAAAAAAAAAAATTTCAGATATTAAGTCCAACCAAATGAATTATGAAATTTAAATTATGAATTTCAAGCATTTCTTGTAATATTAAAAAAAAAAAGAGCAAGAAACTTTAATATGTAAGATTTATTCAAGAAGTGAGCTTTCTAAGAGTTGAATCTTAATAACACAAAATCATTCAAGACATGTTTTTTCTAAGTATATTCAAGTATAAAATATATGTGTAAGAACAATCTTCACTGTATTTAAAAGATTTTAATTCTATTGTGTACAAAACAACAATTAGAATTAAAGAAATAAAGAAAATGAGAGAATTGTTTGATTACAAAAATCAAACTCGAAATAAAAATAAATAAATAAATAACAGATTTTATTTTGTTACAAAAAAAAATTAAAATCTGATTAAATAAACAAATAAAAACAGAATAAAATTAAACAACTTACTTGGTTAATTTCTTTGAATATTTTCTGATCAAGTCCAGTGTTTAACACTGTGTCCTTAAGACAGATTCGTCCTCTCCACGGTGCTTTCAGAATTTGGACGTCTATCTCCCAGGATGAAATGATCTTTCAACAATAAATGCAGCACTACAATTTTTCGTTCGTCGAACACACTAAGTGTTTACACTCTTTCTTTCAGAAATAAAATGCAGCAAATGAAGAATAGAATTAGCAGAGGTGAGTACGAAAATTGAGTGAAAATCCAAATGAGGCTGGTCTATTTATAGATGTAAGGTGGCTCTTGGTTTTGAATTGAACAGGTATGATACCTGTTGGTTTTGAATTTGAATCTGTTTTAATTCAAACAGATAAAAAACGGGAAGGGCCCTGTTTGGGTGTGCATTAATACCAAACTAGTTTTTTCGGGAAGGGCCCTGTTTGGATGACATAAATCCAAACCAGTTTAATTCTGTTTGAAAACGGGAAGGGCCCTGTTTGGATGAACAAAAAATCCAAACCAGTTTATTTTTTGCCCAAAAAGATTAGTATTGGGCCGAACAAGCCCAACCCAACCTCACACCCGCGCCCAAGCCCAGCCCGCCCGACCGGACGGACGGCGGCGGCGCGCGCGCGTGTGTGGTGATTTTTGAGTCCAATGGGTCTAGCCCATTTTGCCCATAACCTCTCCCTCTAAAACACTTGGGTACCCCTTGGGGCACACCCCAAGTACCAAACCCATGCCTTATAAACCCTTTCAAAACCTCCCACCAAATCAATGTGGGACAAGCCTTATTCAAACCTTTAAGGAATTTCCACCAAAACTCCATTTCCATGGAGCATACTTTGGCTTCAATTTCCCATTCACTCGGTAATGGTTTTGAGCAACCAAATATACCACGTGAATCACAACGCGGCATAGAACGCGTTACCACTTTGACCCGTGTAAATCGATGCACGGGGCCCACCTAAAAATTAGACCAAACTTAGGAAAAAATTCTGGTTTTACCCAGAATTTTATAACCATTTCCAACAATCCCCCACATGAATGGAATTTGATGACAACGGAAATGCAACAATATGCAGACTTAACGAAAGAGTATAAGTCGAAAATATCTTGCATCAGGATAGGTAGTTTTCGGCCTTGAACCTTCCCTAGTGATAACCTATCGGACTTACTGGCTAACCAATGGACGCGATGCCTTGAATTGTTCAGCCGTTTGTGTAAGCCAAGACAATAGATTTCACACAAAATATCTTCTAACACATCGTGGTTCTCACTGTTGTGTTCATTTTGGCCTTGAACGCTCCTGGTTTTCATGAGTGTTTCTAGAGAATGTAGCCTCTTTCATTCTCATAGAACCGGCCCCAGTTCAACACTCATATAGGTGATTCTTATTGTGAGTATCTCCTTATACTCGTCTTGATTTTATGCCTTAATCAAGATATAAGTAATCATTAAAAGCAAAGCTTATCCTTATACCCCTGCAGACAACATATGTTGCAGATATCACTCTCACCATAGGAATGGGTAGGGTTTTAATCCCTTGGTGATTTCTGGCGAGCCATACATAACTTAGTTGTCCCTTTGAACTTAGTTCTTGGGATCTCCAGTCATTAAGTAGGGTTACCATTATGACGACTCTTATGTAATAGGCTTTAATCCCATCCCCTTTGATGAACTATACACTAGCTCTTTTGTCAAACCTTTTGTTAACGGATCCGCAATATTCTCTTTAGATTTTATATAATCTATTGAGATTATTCCGTTTGACAACAATTGCCTACGGTATTATGTCGACGACGAATATGTCGTGACTTACCGTTATACATATGATTCTGTGCCCTGCCTATTGCAGATTGACTATCACAATGAATGCAAATAGCTGGCACAGGTTTTGGCCACATTGGAATGTCTTCTAAGAAGTGACGAAGCCATTCTGCTTCTTCACCTGCTTTGTCTAAAGCAATGAACTCGGATTCCATTGTGGATCGTGCGATGCAAGTTTGTTTCGTGGACTTCCAAGAAACAGCAGCGCCTCCCAGAGTAAAGACATATCCACTAGTGGATTTTGAATCTTTAGTATCCGATATCCAATTTGCATCACAATAACCTTCAAGTACTGCTGGATATCGAGTAAAGTTCAAACCATGATCACGGGTGAATCTTAGATATCTAAGAACCCGAATGATCGCTTTCCAATGGTCTTCTCCGGGTTACTAGTGTACCTACTCAATTTACTGATAGCATAAGCTATATCAGGACGAGTACAATTCATTAGGTACATTAGGCTTCCAATGATTTGGGAGTATTTTAACTGAGACACTGCATCACCTTTATTTTTCGATAAATAAAGACTGATGTCTACAGGTGTTCTTGCTAAATTCAAATCATCCTTGATAAATTTATCAAGAATTTTCTCAATATAATGAGATTGAGATAATGCATATCCGTCAGATGTTTTAGTAATTTTCATTCCTAATATAACATCTGCGACCCCCATATCTTTCATATCAAATCTTTTGTTAAGCATTTGCTTAGTTGATTTGATCATGTTTTGACTGCTTCCAATGATAAGCATGTCATCCACATAAAGACAAACTATGACATATCCTTGGTCAGTGTTTTTAACATAGACGCATTTGTCACATTCGTTTATCTTAAACCCATTAGTAAGCATTGCATGATCAAATTTTTCATGCCATTGCTTAGGTGCTTGTTTTAATCCATAAAGGGATTTTACAAGTCGACAAACTTTCTTTTCTTGCCCTGATACTACAAACCCTTCGGGTTGCTCCATATAGATCTCTTCATTTAGATCACCGTTTAAGAAAGCTGTTTTAACATCCATTTGATGTATTTCTAAATTAAACAACGCTGCTATAGCAATAAGCATGCGAATGGATGTTATTCTTGTCACAGGGGAATATGTGTCAAAATAGTCCAGACCTTCCTTTTGTCTGTAACCTTTAACTACAAGTCTTGCTTTATACTTGTCAATTGAACCATCTGCTTTCATTTTTCTCTTGAATATCCATTTATATCCAAGAGGTTTAGAACCTGGTGGAAGATCCACCAATTCCCAAGTATGATTTTGCATAATGGATTCAATTTCATTATTAACAGCCTCTTTCCACAAAGGTGCTTCAGGACCTGTCATTGCTGCCTTAAAGCTTTGAGGTTCATTTTCTAACAAGTATGTCAGAAAATCTGGACCAAAGGATTTTGATGTTCTCGCTCTCTTACTTCTTCTTGGTTCATCATCAGTTAAATCCTGTTGGTTGAGACCATTACTAGTCTCTTGTGTTTGATTGTCATTAGTCTCTTGACTTTGTGTACAATCATAAGTTCTTTTCTGTGAACTTAATTCCTGTCCTTTCTTGTAAGGAAAGACATGTCAAAAAACACAGCATTCCTTGACTCTATAATAGTGTTCACATTTATATCAGGTATTTCTGATTTATAAGTCAGAAACCGATATGCACTACTATTCTGAGCATAACCAATAAACACACAATCTACTGTTTTTGGTCCAATCTTAGTCTTTTTAGGAACAGGAACTTCCACTTTTGCCAAACACCCCCACACTTTTAAGTATTTGTAGGAAGGTGGTCGACCTTTCCATAATTCATAAGGAATGCTTTTGGTTTTCTTGTGGGGTATTCTATTAAGAACATAATTTGCAGACAATATTGCTTCCCCCCACAAGTTCTGTGGTAAGCCTGAACTTAGTAACATGGCATTCATCATTTCTTTTAGAGTTCTATTCTTCCTTTCAGCAATTCCATTTTGCTGTGGAGAATAAGGGGCTGTAGTTTGGTGAATAATGCCATGTTGTGCACAAAATTCATTTAATGGTGCATCATATTCACCACCCCTATCACTTCTAACCATTTTAATGGTTTTACCAAGTTGATTTTCAACTTCTGTTTTGTAGAGTTTAAACATTTCTAAGGCTTCATCTTTACTTCTAAGTAAATAAACATAACAATATCTTGTGCAATCATCGATAAATGTTATGAAATACTTTTTGCCTCCTCTAGTTTGAATAAATTTTAGATCACATACATCAGTATGAATTAATTCTAGAGGTTCGTTTTCTTTCAACTGATTTAAATGGAGCCTTAGTTAGTTTCGCTTCTACACAAACTTCACATTTATGATTAGGATTAATTTCAAACTTTGGTATATAATCCAAACCAATTAATCTACGCAAAGCATCATAATTTACATGACCTAATCTACCATGCCATAAATTCGACTCAAGAATATAAGCAAAAGATGTGTTATTCTCATTCATAGCAACTTTTGGTACAACTGTCATTACATTTAGTTTAAAGAGACTATCACTCATGTATCCCTTACCAACATACATACCACTCTTTGTTAATACAAACTTATCAGACTCAAAAACAAGCCTAAAACCATTTTTACTTAACAAAGAACCAGAAACTAAATTCTTCCGGATGTCAGGTACATGCAGTACGTTGTTGAGGGTCAGTTCTTTCCCTGATGTCATCTTCAAGATCACTTTCCCTTGTCCAGCCACAGTAGAAGTAGAAGAATTTCCCATGAAAAGTTGTTCACCATTTGCAGCCTCTTTGTAGGTAGTGAACATCTTCTTGTCCGCACATATGTGACGAGTTGCTCCAGTGTCAACCCACCACTCTTTGGGATTTCCAACCAAGTTAGCCTCAGACACCACAGCAGAGAGGTTGATGTCATTCACTCCGTCAGAGATGTAATCCAATTTACATTGGCCTGATTGGTGGTCTTCTTACTTGTACTTCCATGATCCTTCTTAGGACGGCGGCAGTCAGAAGCTCGATGTCCAGTCTTGCCACAGTTATAGCATTTTCCTTTGAACTTCTTGTTGCCATTGTTGTTGCCTTGTTTAGGACCATCTCCAGTAAACTTCCTCTTTTTGTTATGTGGTTTTTGAACTTGTTCAACCACATTAGCCTTGGACTCAATGGGATTTTTCCCATTCCTCTTTTCAGCCTTTCGGTTATCTTCCTCAATTCTTAATCTTACAATTAACTCATCCATGGTCATCTCTTTGCGTTTATGTTTTAAATAATTTTTGAAATCTTTCCAAGCCGGTGGTAACTTTTCCACCAAAGCAGCGACTTGGAAAGATTCGCTAAGAGTCATACCTTCTGAATGAATATCATGCAAAATTATCTGAAAACTTTGAACTTGAGATATTACCGTTTGGGAGTCGACCATTACAAAATCCAGAAATTTACCGACAACAAATTTCTTTGTGCCGGCATCCTCTGTCTTGTATTTCTTCTCCAAAGAATCCCACAATTCTTTTGCTGACTTCAGAGGACTGTATACATTATACAGCATGTTGTCAAGGCCATTGAGGATGTAGTTTCTGCACAGGAAATCTGAATGTTTCCAAGCATCTACAGCGGCAACAACTTGCCGATCACTTTCACCCTCTTTAAGTGCTGGAGCCTCTTCATGGAGAAACCGGGCCAAATTAAGAGTTGTAAGATAGAACAGCATCTTTGCTGCCATCTCTTAAACTCGGTACCATTAAATTTTTCCGGTTTTTCTCCATGATTGATTGGTACATGAACATGGTTCTGATAGGGACTGATGTTGGTGTAACAACAGGAGTACCACTGCCAGATGCAGTTTCAGTTGTAGTAGCCATAATCTCTGATTACAAAAATCAGAAAAAATTAAAACACAAATTAATTTTCTAGTTACTAAAACCAGAAAATAAATTATAACACAAAATAATTTTATTTTCCTTGTTACTAAAACAGGAAAAATAAAATACCAAAATAATTTTCTGTAATACCAAATAATATTCTGAAATTGTTAATGACACCAGTATCGTACTACTAGTTGTCAAAGAAAAGAGACAGTATATTACTACTATCTGTCAAATAGCATAAATCACTATTTGTTTTTCCAACCAGAATATTATTTTGAAAAACAGAAAATTAAATACAATGAAGATACCAAAAAGGAATCTGTCTTAAGATTGTTGGACAATCTTCACTGTATTTAAAAGATTTTAATTCTATTGTGTACAAAACAACAATTAGAATTAAAGAAATAAAGAAAAGAGAGAATTGTTTGATTACAAAAATCAAACTCGAAATAAAAATAAATAAATAAATAACAGATTTTATTTTGTTACAAAAACAAAATTAAAATCTGATTAAATAAACAAATAAAAACAGAATAAAATTAAACAACTTACTTGGTTAATTTCTTTGAATAATTTTCTGATCAAGTCCAGTGTTTACACTGTGTCCTTAAGACAGATTCGTCCTCTCCACGGTGCTTTCAGAATTTGGACGTCTATCTCCCAGGATGAAATGATCTTACAACAATAAATGCAGCACTACAATTGTTCGTTCGTCGAACACACTAAGTGTTTACACTCTTTCTTTCAGAAATAAAATGCAGCAAATGAAGAATAGATTAGCAGAGGTGAATACGAAAATTGAATGAAAATCCAAATGAGGCTGTCTATTTATAGATGTGGCTCTTGGTTTTGAATTGAACAGGTATGATACCTGTTGGTTTTGAATTTGAATCTGTTTATAATTCAAACAGATACAAAAACGGGAAGGGCCCTGTTTGGGTGTGCATTAATACCAAACTAGTTTATTTCGGGAAGGGCCCTGTTTGGATGACATAAATCCAAACCAATTTAATTCTGTTTGAAAACGGGAAGGGCCCTGTTTGGATGAACAAAAAATCCAAACCAGTTTATTTTTTGGCCCAAAAAGATTAGTATTGGGCCGAACAAGCCCAACCCAACCTCACACCCGCGCCCAAGCCCAGCCCGCCCGACGGACGGCGGCGGCGCGCGCGTGTGTGGTGATTTTTGGTCCAATGGGTCTAGCCCATTTTGCCCATAACCTCTCCCTAAAACACTTGGGTACCCCTTGGGGCACACCCCAAGTACAAACCCATGCCTTATAAACCCTTTCAAAACCTCCCACCAAATCAATGTGGGACAAGCCTTATTCAAACTTTTAAGGAATTTCCACCAAAACTCCATTTCCATGGAGCATACTTTGGTTTCAATTTCCCATTCACTCGGTAATGGTTTTGAGCAACCAAATATACCACGTGAATCACAACGCGGCATAGAACGCGTTATCACTTTGACCCGTGTAAATCGATGCACGGGGCCCACCTAAAAATTAGACCAAACTTAAGAAAAAATTCTAATTTTACCCAAAATTTTATAAACATTTCCAACAATATGCACATATCTTTACTTGCAATAAGATTCCAAACTTGTTTATTTTTTATTACTATTCCCAAGTTAAATGATCAGACCAAATAATAGAGAGAGCAAAGGTACGATCATAGCTTTCTTCTTACCACGTATGCGAACATTGTTTTTACCTTATAACAAGAAAGAGGGAATATCTTATTTTAAAAGGTAGAGTACATTGGGTAATCGAAATTTCTTAAAAATAATCAATATATTTGATTTCAATTTTCTAAATTCAATATTTTGAAAATTGGATTTTTTTATTTTTTGATTTTAGTGAATATTTTTAAAATTTTAAGTAATTTTTTACTTTTTTAGATACATCTTACTTAAATGTATCTAAATAGTAGAATATAAAAAATATACTGAATTTTTATATTTATTTTTTTTTTGTATTTTTGGTATTTACTGAATTTTTTTTAAAAAAAAAATTACAAATATTTTACTTTTTAAGTGTATTTATATTAGATGTGTCTAAAAAAAATTTTAAAAAAATACTTAAAATATTTTTAAAAATTCAGTGAAAACAAAAAAATAAAATTTTTTGAGAAGTGAATTCTGAAAACTAAAACCAAACAGAGTTAATAATTTTAGTACAATCATTTTCTTTTTCTTTTTTCTGTTTGTACAATTAATTATGAGTGGAGATTTTTCATTTTTTATTTTACTGTGATAGACCAAATAGTTGGATAAAACCTTTGGCTGCATCCATCTTTATTCAATGATTGGAATAAGCATTTCGTTCTATTAATTAAGAAGTTGACACATCATTTAAAATAAAGATATAAGAATCAGAGATGAAGCCAACTCATTTGGGACCAAAATCCTCCTTAAGCTATGTTGTGTGTCCTGTAACAATAATATTTTTTAGCAAAGAGCAATGTTATATATATTAACAGTTGTGTTATTAGCATAAAAAAATTTCACAAAATAAAATACAAATGTAAAACTAATAGCCAGTCCCATATGTGAAAATGCTATACATAACAACTGGGTTATGAACGCAGATAATTTTCATAGAATAGAATGCAGATATGAAACTAATGGCAAATCCCTACACCAACTGTGTCTTACATTTCCGTCCCATTCTTTACATTTCTCATTCTACAAAAATCTATCCACTTAAATTTACGCTATAAATAATCACATTTCCTACTCTAATTTTTCAATCTTAGACATAAGTTAATAAAACCCACATTAATAAATACATGTGGGACTCACTCATACCTAAAATAGGGAGAAAATTTAATAAAAAATGAGAATATATATATAACTAGCATTTTCCTTCAGAAAAATTGGGTGAAACGACGTAATGTTTGCAACGCATCTAATTAGATATTTCCTAATCCATTTATTTCTAATTTCATGTTTAGATTAAATATTTTTTAAAAAAAATTGAGTTATTGCAATATTTTGATTAGGTGAGGGAGATAAGAGCATCCACAGTGGAGCTGCTAAGGATAATATTAGTGTCAGTTGTTAAATTTTAGCTACTGACGTTTGTTGTTTGGTGCTACAGTGACATGTGTGTTAATGGTGTGTGTTATTGTCAATTGTTAAGTTGTTTGTTATCTACAGCGAGCATTTTAGTTAGGGAAGGGGAGCCTTTTTTTGTGTTACCAGTTGACCGGCCGGTTGACCGGTCAATGGCAAATTTTTATTTATTTTATTTATTTTTTTTTTTAATTTGTTGAGATTTTTTTTTAGACTTGAAATTTAATTTTGTGCTTGAAATTTTTGATTAAACTAAATTATTTATTTATTTTATTTATTATATACATATATATATATATATATATATTTAAAACACACCTTAACACACCCCTTAATACATCCATTGCACCACCACTCACTCTCTAAAATTAACAAACTCTTAACACATCTTAACAAACATTTTTGGACCCCACTTTTATTACTTTTTGTCATATAACACACCTTAATATACTTTTTTAGCCATCCCATTGTGGATGCCATAAGGGAAAAGAGGATAAAAAAATCAGATGGTAAAAAATTTCGTGGCATTAGCAGCCTCACCCTAGGAATTTGTGTGTTAAATTTTAGCAATGAAAACATATATCATTGATCAGCCAAATTAATATGAATAGCACTACCCAACCAAAATTGTAGCCAAAATACCTAACATATAAAGCTCTACAAATGCATTTAATATTCCAAAATTATATAGTTTTAGATTCTACTCTAGGGTTGGGGTCCAAGTTCGTACATTTAGGTAAAATATTTAATAAAATAGTAATACTATACAACCATCTAATTTCCACAAATAGTTTGTAATATTTCCTCACCTCACAAATTATAACAAGCCTAATTAAAGATAATGCTAAACAAACATACAATTCTCACAAATTTTTCTATAACCTTCTATCAACCTCTTTTCCATAAGAAAATTTTCCGTGCTTCCAAGGCAATGCCTCAACAATTCTCAGGAGCAAACGATCATTGTGAACCCCTATGTTTAAGGCGGATCCCATGTGGTCATGTGAAAGCATTGGCCCAAGTACATACAATAATTTCTCTATGCCGCACTTCAATCCTGTGTTCATATGCAGGTGAGGGGGGATTTGAACAAGACTATTTTAATCGAACCAAAAAAATAATAATAATAATTTCCATATACTATTGCAGCCATTCATCATATAGTACTTAGGCTCTATAGGCAAAAAATAAGAGCATATTCGGAAAATATACCTCATTTCAAAATCTAAATTTTCATTGATGAAGAATATATAATAATTGAATCTTCAAAAAGGGGGGAAAATAGTAGTTAGTAGAAGAATATATCAACCACCATAACCTGCCATGAAAAGAATTACAAAGTATATAATTAATTCAGATTTCGACTAGAACTTCGCATCATCATCCATTTCTTAACATAAAAAACCAGACATCATACCAAACTTCAAGGCTGGTTTTAATAATGTCTCCCTAAAAAGAACAGCAATTAGGTCAATGACTACAGGGAAGTGCTCAAAATGTATTGTCTTAGAAAAAAAAGGTGTTGTGTGTCCAAACGATTGACACATGTACCATCGGCCCTAACCAAAGTTTCAATTCCATGGAATGAAAGACCCTGCCAATAAGAAGGCAAACATGTCGCTTGCTACACAAAAAATACTCCTATTCGAGGAAGTGTTGAATGTAACAATTTCTATGTAACAATTTCTACCTACTCCACCTACAATTTCTACCTACTCCACCTACAAATACTCCACCTACTCCACATTAGTTAGTGCTCCATTAGTTAGTGCTATAGTTAGTGCCCCATATAGTTAGTGATATAGTTAGTGATCCATTATGGTATAGTGCTCCATTATGGCTCTATTGTATCCTATTTTCTCTCTATAAAAGAGAGCTCTTGTAAGAACATTAGATATCAATCTATAATATCAATACATTAATTTCCTACATGGTATCAGAGCAAGGTTAATCATCTAAGTAATTTTGTTTCACCGGCGGGCGGCAGCCTCGCCTTGGCCGCCCGCCGGACCTCAACCCCTCTCATTCTCATTTTTCTCACCATCAGAGTCATTCTTCAACCTTCACTCTTTTTACCTGAGAGGCAAACATATACACACAGACCACAGAGGACGGCTCTCCCTCTCTCTGGTCTCTCTCAGCTGGTATAGTTAATCATCATCTGCTACACAAACACATGCAGGTCTCCCTCCCTCTCCAGCTTCGTACACAGCTTCTCTGCCTGCTTCTGCTTCTGCTTTTTATCATTTTCATCCTCCCCTGGACACTCCTTGCTTACCTTATAATTGTAGCTCGGAAAAGTTTTCCGTCTTGATTTGTTTCTTGTGGCCTTGAGCCTATTTTTAGTTGGTTTAGTATCATCTTTCTCTCTTGCTGCTGATACTGAAATGCTATCAAACTGAACAGACACATCATTCGATCCACAACTCTCCTTTTCTTCACCTCCTACATCGAAAAGTCTCCTTCTGACCATTGATCTTTGGTTAATGTTGATCGAACTAGCACTGTTTTCGAAAGGGGAACTTTCTGGAAGACGAGTTGCCATCCACCGCTCTAGCCAGCTCCAACCCATGTTTGGCTCAGTAGTGCCATCG
Organism: Camellia japonica; assembly: GCA_030407325.1. Classification (NCBI taxonomy): domain Eukaryota; kingdom Viridiplantae; phylum Streptophyta; class Magnoliopsida; order Ericales; family Theaceae; genus Camellia; species Camellia japonica. Next base: position 37,267 of record JAPPVO010006639.1, on the reverse strand, counting down.
GATCTGTTTTGTTTCTTCTTCGAACATATTCGGAGCTGTTGTGAAAAAGCATAAGCTAAAGCTCTCTCGCCCCTGGTTTTTGCCACCAGTCTGTTCTGCATCCGCATTTTTGATATATTGCTGCTCACTGTGCTATCATCCCAATCTTCCTTTAGTTTTAACACAGGAGTCCTGGCTTTCTGCTGTTGGAATCGATGGTGGACGGTCATGGTTTCCTCTGGAATTGAGAAAACTTCCATAGAATTTCCAGTTTGAACTTCAATTGATGTCCCCAAAGACTCTTTACTTGGACTTTCTCCTCCTCCAAGCACCCCCAGCTTACCATCCACTGTCTCAATTGCTCCATTTCGACGCCTAGCCAGAAAGCCTCTAAATGCTGACTGGATGACTAATGCTGCGTCTTCTCGGCGAAACAGAGTGGCAAGACCTCAGAGCTCTCTAGCATTGGTTGTTGTATCATAGTTGGTCCATAGCTCCTCACAGAAGCTGAATCCTCCTCTGCAGCAACTGAATTGAACTCATCTCCACACAGGAAGTATCATGCTCGATGTATTTTGCAGCCTTCTCATATCTCTTTGAGGCCTTCGCATATTTACCCGCCTTGAACAGAGCATTTCCTTCTTCCTTCTTCTTGCCAGCAGCTTTAATTTTTTCTTGGGTGTTCATATCCCAGGATTCCTTCTCCTTGACAAAGGACACGAGCTCGACTTCATAGTAAACAGTTGAGTTCGGAGGAATAACAGAAATCAAAGCCATTCAAAAAGAGAAAGCAATTGCAGTAATGTCACCAACCTTATTTTATTCATGCCGGGGATCAAACCCGATCACCATTTTACACACACAAAAAAAAAAAAAAACCAACACAAAACAACCACAACCCATAACCACCACCACCAACCGGCCTCACTTCTTCGCCTCTTCAGCTGTTCTCTTCTTCTTGCCTTTGTCTTGGGCGTCTCTTGTCGGTGCTGCCTCCGTCCTTTTCCCACGCCGCCGAGCACGTTCACTTCCCGTTGCTCCTCAACTTAACATTATGGTGGACCTCCAAATCTGAGCATCACGGTGGCCTTCTGCTTCAGTTCCTTATTTTCTGCCTTCAGCACACATATCTCTGCTCGGGCATCCGTATACATGCTCTGGAGCAGAGCCAGTTGGGCTTTTACCTGCTGCACCTCATTTGTTTCTCTGAAGCCGGTGCGACAGGTTATTGACCGCCGTTATTGTCTCAACACATGACTTCAGAGTATAATAATTGGCCTCAATATCAGATTGAGCAGCCATTATCTGCTCAACTGACAACATTGGAAAGTTCAACGGCGTAAAACCAGGGGCGCTTGGTCCAGGGGCACTTGGTTGAGGTTCAAGGGCAACTGCCCCGGCTATCTCTCTAGTGGCCTCGTTGAGGTCGGGAAAGAGAGTGAGACCACGGGACGAAGAGGCTATGTTCTGGGTAGCTGAACGGGAAGAAGAGGCCATATTCAGGGTTGGTTGTAGAGTGTTTCAGAGATAAAAAGCTCTCAGAGACGAGTTTGTTTTTAGAAGTTTTTCAGCTAGTTTGTTATGCATTAGCGGCAGCCTCGCCTTGGTTTAAATAGGCAAGGCAGACACGCGCCTTACGCGCCTCTCAACGCCAGATGACAAATCGGCGCGCCTTTTTGATGGCTCGCCTTTTGATGGCTGTCGGGCACATCTTTTGATGGCACGCCTTTTGATGGCTCGACTTTTGATGGCTGTCGGGCACGTCTATTGATGGCACGCCTTTTGATGGCACGCCTTTTGATAAGATTGGGCACGCCTTTTGAGGGTGCGGCTTTTGTGGGTCCGACAAGACTCTGTAAACTGTCCCGACATTGATTCCGGTTAGCTCCTATATGGGTCCGACAAGACTCTGTAAACTGTCCCGACATTGATTCCGGTTAGCTTCTATATGGGTCACAAGACTCTGTAAACTGTCCCGACATTGATTCTGGTTAGCTCTTATATGGGTCCGACAAGACTCGGTAAACTGTCCCGACATTGATTCCGGTTAGCTCCTATATGGGTCCGACAAGACTCGGTAAACTGTTCCGACATTGATTTCGGTTCTCAGCTACAACGGTTCGACACAGCCGTATAGTGTCTTCTACAACGGTCCGACATGACCCCGTAAACTGTTTTCTACAACGGTCCGACATGACCCCGTAAACTGTTTTCTACAACGGTCCGACATGACCCGTAAACTGTTTTCTACATCGGTCCGATATGACCCCATAAACTATCTTCTACAACGGTCCAACATGACCCCATAAACTGTCTTCTACCTTGGTCTGCCATAACCATACGGTCTTCTACAACGGTCTGACACGACCATACAGTGTCTCCTATCCACTTTTATTTTATTTGTCAGATTATTTTTTCCTGTTTTGTTACTCTCTCCAAACTCAAGTTGGTTAGTTCCTAACCCCCTTGAGTTTGAGGGGGGCTTTTGAATGTAACAATTTCTATGTAACAATTTCTACCTACTCCACCTACAATTTCTACCTACTCCACCTACAAATACTCCACCTACTCCACATTAGTTAGTGCTCCATTAGTTAGTGCTATAGTTAGTGCCCCATATAGTTAGTGATATAGTTAGTGATCCATTATGGTATAGTGCTCCATTATGGCTCCATTGTATCCTATTTTCTCTCTATAAAAGAGAGCTCTTGTAAGAACATTAGATATCAATCTATAATATCAATACATTAATTTCCTACAGGAAGTTTGGTCATAGATAACCACATTAATACAACCCACATTCGATACAAAACTACAAGTTACTTCTGTTTTAAGTTTCTAAGGAAAGCACTAAAAGCTACCACAACTTTCAACAAACTATTTAACGTTAAATTTCACATGCCACCTTATATGGCCTACTAGTAGACACTCCCTATTACATCTTTGACAATCCGTTCTTAATTTCTACTTTTTCAAACCTTTAATTAATCCTCACACAATTGCTATGACATGTTATTAAAGCTTTTTTTTATGAAGCCCATTTGAAAAAGGAAAAAGAAAATACAGTGAAAGAATGTTTGGAGAGACTGACTATTAAAACCTCCGGATATCTTTAGGCGGCTTGAAGTGGAGAGGATGAGTTTCAGGGGTGGCATTTTCATCCTCTTTCCACATCTTTATGGTCTTGTCCGCTTCACAAGTGACTAACCTTGAACCAGTAACATCATATGAGAGAGCATAGATACCAGCTTCACTATCCAACGACCCTGAAACAAAGCACATTAATGTTCACCCTTTCCCTTCCGATAAAGAAATATGACCGGGACATCATGGAATCTAAGGTGCATAAGATACATACCAGGCTGTACAATTGTTTGGGATTGCTGGAAATTATGACCACTCTTCCAGTCCCAGAACCATAAACTTCCGTTGTCACCTTTAAAAAGAAGAACAAATTTAATAAGAAAGAAGGGCAATTTGCAAATCACTGTAAGAATGAGAAAGTAACTGCAATTTCATGAAAATCTTTTTGAGTCGAGTCTTTACTATGTTTTGGTGCAAGTGTTACTTGCTAAGTTACACAGGACTTAAACAAAAATATTCATTTAAAATCACAAGTATTTTGCCCAACCATTTTTTTTCTTTCAATTCCCCCATGAAAGAAAGAGAGATTTCGATAATACGTTTTGTAAAGAATATATGCACCCCTCATCATTAACTTGAATTGAATCAAAATTATGTGAGACATATTAGATTCTCACCTCCTGTAGCCATTACACCGTCTTCATTGACTGCCATTGCATTGATGATGGTTTTCTGCTGAGAACTGCATGAACAAAGACCACCAATACCAATGTCAGATATTTGAGTATTGAAATTAATGGATATGATAAATTAAAGTTCAGAGAGAGAGAGAAGCACCAATAATCAATGTTTAAACTTCCTATTGAAATTGAGGTGTATGGGATGATTGGCATAGGTGGCAAAAAGATCGTTCAATGGGGTGAAAGGAGCTTTATTAGCTGGAAGAATAGATTTTTGAATCTCTTCATAGAGTTGGAGCAATTTCCCCATTTCCAAAATATTGCCAAAATATAATAATGAAGAGAATAAAAACGACAGAAAGAAAGAAGGGGGAAAAAAAAAAGATAATAATGCCAAAATATTCATGGGGAAGAACAAACTGTACATCTTGCAGTAGCATTCGAATGCTGTATATGTATAAATATTTTTTAAAAAATAAAAGATACTCACAGCATGTTGTGCATAAATTCTCCTTTTGGAAGGTTGAATTTTTTTATGTTGTCAGCTGATGCAGATGCAAAACAATTCCTGGAGCATAAAAGCAAGAAATTAAGTTTAAGTTCAAAGCAGAAAACATAATTATTGAAGCATTTCACATCAACCATAGCTGGAAGGCCTCACAAAGGAACAAATTATATTTATAGATACATACTCTTTTGGGTGTAAAGCCATTGCTCGCACAGATTTCTTATGGTGTGTAAGGGTTGTCATCGTTTTACCTGCCAAACAAAAATCAATTGCTATCATTAGAAACTTAAACGAGAAAAGAAACACAAACAAAAGCACAAAAATCAAAAACCAAAATATTGATTACCAAATCTAAGATCCCAGAACTTTATCGTTGTATCATGAGAACCAGTTACAACTTGTGGATCCTGGAACAAACATTTCACAATGAGGTTTGATCACAAGAAAAGGACTTCCTTGCCATAAATATATGTTATAATGCACAAACTACACACCATAACCTTTTTCTACTTTGTCATACCAGAGAGCTCAAATCCTTGTTGGAGACCAAGCCTCTCTCTCTATGCTTTCAACATTGAGAGGAAAGGGCCCAGTTTCTCTCCACTTTCATGTTGATCACCAACAGATGCATATTTTTGTGTTGTGTCCTTTCACATAAATTATCAAATCACCCTACGCTTCTGGCATCTCTGACATGACTAAAAAGTATAATATATCTAATAGATAAAGAAAAATATTCTAATGTTGAAGCCACTCAGAAATTTTATACAGCTTCTCTCCCATAAGATTCTGTCACAATTTTATTTAGTCTAGAGGTACAAAATACTTTCTAAGCAGCACATGCAATTTTATTTCAGAAGGAACTAATATGTTTAGAATAGCTCAACATAGGTGCTAACAGTTGTCAACCTATAGAATGGAGTCCTTATAATTCCAACAAGGCACAGCATCTAAAAATACTTCCAAATTTTTTATGATTTCAACTTCTTAGCTCATACGCAATTATCTTCAAGTTAACTCTCTTTTCACAACCACCACCATTCCAAAAGTTTATTTACCCATAAGCGGCAAGCTTCATTTTACCAAACTATTAATGCTTCCCCTCTAATCACCGCAATAAAGAATAACTATATATACAATCCTCAGCCCAAATCACTAGAATCCCACTTTCAAGATATGATTTCTGGTCATGGACAGACAAATGTCACAGATACAAGGCACCATACTTGTCAAGTCCATATTGTCTCAAAATGGAAGCACGCTGACAGCAATAAACATGTGCTTACGTATGAATTTGCAATGACAACCATATGCATTTAACTTTGTTTAACTTTAAGATTTCATCTGGAAAAAACCTAAAGTAAACAATCACAATCAAGAAAACAGTACTGAAACCTTTTGTAAACATCGGACAGGTATTGATGTGTTTGACAAACTAATCATTGCCATGAAAGTGTCCTAATATATCTTATGAAACTTCGATAAGAAGACCAGTAAAAACTGTTAAAAACTATTATATGGTCTAAATTTAATCAAAATAACTCTGCACACTGCAAAAATAATATCAAAAGAAACAAGGAAAAAAACAAAGCCAAAAAAAAAAAAACTGTGCCTATGTTAATTTAAACCATCATTTCTCTCCCACCACAGAAAAGGTTTTGCCTACCGTAGGTCGAGTAAAAACTGAGCAAACGGTGTTCTCATGCCCAGACAGTGCATGAATTTGCATCTTGCTACGGATATCCCAGACCTGCAAGCATGATGTATCATCCAAGTAAGAGAATAATCTTTCTAGATTAAATTCAAATTTTATATGCACTTCAAGGAGAGCTTGAAATACTACAGAAGTAACATTGTGTGCTGTGACTTATATGTGGTAATGAATCATACCCGGCAGACAGAGTCACGACCCCCAGTGAGCAGAATGTCAATAGTCGGATGAACAGCCAAGCAATAAACTCCACTTAGATGACCATGATAAGAACGGATAACCTGAAAAAACAATTTTAAGTTTAAGCATTGTTATTACAAACATACATATAAATATGTGTATACATTATACAAAGTTCTAATCCAGCACTGCCAACCTTGTTCTGCTCAAGGTCCCAGCATTTAACTTGTTTGTCATCACCAGCAGAGAACATATATGTGTGTTTATTGCTGACGGCAAGCCCTGCAAAGAAAAAGATATAATTATACCATTCAAAATACCTGATTTACATAGTTATTATCCAAAGCATAGTTAGCCAGTAGGAATGGCACACGCCACCACAGATAAGGAACAAACCTCGTACTTGTTCAATGTGCCCGGTAAGTGTGAGCTTAAGCCTTCCACTTCCTACATCCCATATCTTGTCATCACAACAAAGGTGAGCAAATAAAAAATCCTTAGAAGCTGATCTATGATAATATCAGTCCATCGAAGAGAAAGATAAATGGTTTTAAGAGAAGTATTCGGTCAATGAAAGAAAATATCAATATGTACATTAATCTATTATTAACTGATTGAGGTCGATATACACTAAATAAAGAAATTTCAAAATGATTTTTCGTCTACCAACATCAGTATTTAAATGGGAGGGAATATTTCCCCAACCAAAATGCCTGTAATTTACATCTCCTTTTCACACATAGGTTGAATCCCATATATGTGAAAGAGGGTTGTAGACCAGCCATTTTGCCACAGTAATGACAGTCTCCTAAATAAAAAAAATGTTGAAGGATATTTACCATTCCACAATGTGTATAAATAAAGTCGTTAAGGATAATACTTTTCATGGTAGGGTAAATACACTTGTAGAGCTCATATGACATGGGCAACACATTTTAAACATTTAAATTTTGTTTTCCTAACTATTAGCTTCCCTCACTTTTTCACTAGTATCATTAGCCAGCATATAATATGTACATTTTCATATCTGATTTCCATTTTCATTCCCTAATACAGCAACTTGAGATTAGGCTAGTCAAGGCACCAATAAATATTGGTGTAAATTACTCCAGTCAAAGCATGTACACATTGTATTTGGTGTTTTGGCTATAACTTACATACATGATGGTTATATATCAAGATAGCAGCTTTGTATGTCATAAACAAAATTAAACATCATACATTACAGACAATATATTTAATATATTCAACTCACTAGGAGAAAAACCTAGTGGTCACCTGCAGAAAGGAAATTCAAAAGAAAAGGTACCTTAATCGTGCGATCTGCAGAGCCAGTACAGAACCATGTATTACTTGGATCAAATGCAATAGATCTCACCCATCCCAAATGGCCACTAATCACCTACATAAGTTAATATTTTAGAATGTCATAGAACATATGGTATAGATAAGCAAGATTACATACAGAAACTAAGATAAGAGCAAACAAAATATAAGAAACCATATGAATTATGACTAGCAAATAAAGTTCATAGAAACTTTTTTTGGGTATATGCATTACCATTTTCTACATCTCAATCGACATACTGATAGGACATGAAAATGATATAGCTGCAATGATGGCAATGAAATATCATTCATTTAGGTGATAGAAAAGCACATATGTTGTATTCATGATCTTATTAACTAGAGCAACAACAACCATCCAAATAAATATGAAATGGGAAGTTCTCAACCCAGTCTTGTATGCAAAACTAGAGGAAAAGATGCACTTCAACTGTGTCACAAAGTACATTCAGTACTAACTAAATAATACTGAACCCAAAAACTTCAGCAGAATATAAGGGGAAAAAAAGAGTATTACTTAATCTATACATATTAGCATCAAGCAGGTAAAATCTAACATTGGTTACTAGCAGCAGCATCGAAGATAAAGTTTGTGATGCAGCTGAACCACATGGTCCTATAGCAATATAGCAGGAGTGCAAATTTCAATATGAAGTTTATGACACAGCTAAACCACATTGGCATATTTTTTGTAATGAAATATGACAGAATTTCCGTGGTTGCTAGCTGCTGGAGTTCAAAATGATCATCAGTCAAAAGTAACCTTGATTCTCAACAAGTACAATACAATTCTGACATTAAAAAAGAAAAACTAATTCATATACTAGGTGATGAATTAAAACAGGAACTCAAAACTCCTCCCCAGCTCCCCCCACCCCACCCCACCCCAAGCCCTTACACCCTTTCCAAGAACAAGAATAGAAAATACTCCAAGAACAAGAATGTTGTTACCCTGTAGTTCTTCCATGGTGCATGCCATACAGGACGTGGCCATCTGCTTGGAATTCTTTCCATAATGGCTGAAGTTGAGAGGTTCCTGGAAGATGGTACAAAAAAGGTTGTTGCCAAGTGTGTCACATTTCCTGGAATTCAGATTCAAATGCAGCCGCATAATAACTATTGACAGTGATCTAAGCCGCTTATTAAGTGCAACCACAGAGCCTTAAAAACTTCCGATGAACTTCAATTTCCTAATGGTGTCGCATTGATAAGACTCTAGAAAGAATGTCATTATCACAAATGCAAGTTAAGTGCACTTCCAACAACCATTATGCTCTAGCATGTGAGAAGTGCATCTTTGAATAATGCATACAAATGCCAAACTCAAATCTTTCTACATAAATGGTTACATATATGTCAAATTTCCAAAAAAATAATATGAAATCAACCTGTCAAAAAGGTCATCACCCATCTCATATTATGACACCAACCCAAGGCCAGATTAAATTCAACAAACCAAAACAAGAAGAATATGGATATTTAAGAAAATAGGATTTAAAAGTTTAGTTTAAGCAAACTCTTTTTCTTTGGTTTTAATTTTCTAGATGGCCACTACACCTGGACCAAATTAAAAAGAGTCAATGAATGTTCAATCTGGTAGTTTTCTCAAGAGTAAGCTAAACACATGAAAATCACCACATCTCAAATACTCTAAAAAGCAGAAGAAACAGCACAGAAAGAAGGGAGACAAGAACCTTTCAGATGAACCGCCAGCAGAAACAACAGCAGTGCTTTTCCCGGAAAAACCAACATCAAGTCTGTTGAAAAATGCATAAGCACCAAATCAGTTCCATAGAAAAGTTCAGTGTGGACACAATTATGGCTCGACTGTTAACTACCAGGTATATAAAACTTGAAAAAAGGGCAAGGGCTCCGCATGCCTTGCCTTTGGGTTCCAATATTTAACAATATCTCATTCCTACAGTCATGTTTTATGCACTCAAGTGTCATGCAGATTATTTCACAAATTTCCACTAGGTTATATAATTTAATATCGATGCTAGTTTATATAAAAGGTTAATTAAAGAATTGACCTCTAAGAGTAACCGAAATGGTGGCTAATAAATTTGATAACAAAGACATGAGTTATATCAGAAAATTTTGATAGGGGATATATGAATTGATAGAACCACAGTTATCCCTGCAGACACTACCTAGAGCCAACACAAAATAAAAAGCTTACGCACTTTGGTTGTGCAGTTGTTCCAACAATTAAATCAGTTTGAGCCCCTCCATTACGTGCATCCTTGGAATTTTCGAGACCTGCAGACAAAAGCCAAATCCAAGTCAAAAAATAAGAAACTTAAGAGCACAACTTTTTTGGCAGGATACAGTGTGAATATGTAATATTGATATTGATGTCATCCAATTAAGACAATCTGTTACAAGTTTTTCATAATCTAGTTCAAGTCATTAGGCAGAGAAGAAAGCTTGCATTAAAGAATAACCAATGAACAATGAAATGGTCATAACCCTTCATTCCCCAACATCCAACATCTATAAAGGACTAAGAAATTTGATTGGTAAGCTTGCATTAAAGAATAACCAATGAAAAATGAAATGGTAATAACCCTTCATTCCCCAACATCCAACATCTATAAACGACTAAGAAATTTGATTGGTGGATTTGTTTAACTGTTATCTGAACTACTCCAGCAGAGGTACCTGGCCAAGTGGTTCATTACTTAAAAATAGTTAAGATTCCTATCAGTTCCACCTTACATGTTTTTTAAACTACAACAGGGAAATGTGTTTTAAATAACACGCTCATCACACCTCAATGACTAGTTGATCTGAGAATTTACAAAACCACTCTCTCCCTGTAAGTGTTTGCAATCCATGATTTGTTGTTCCTTAATAAACATAATCAGCTAAGCAAAATAGATACTTCCAATTGACATCATTACATAGAAACTCTGTCTGAACAACTAACCCATAAATAAACCACCAATCTATAGATCAATTTGGCTCCTTGATCTTACCAGAATCTAGCATGCATTGTGACCAACCCAAAAACCAACATCTTGGTATAGGATAATGAAATCCAATGTGACTCCGACGCAAAGTGTCAGTCATTTAGATCTAGAAGTTTGCACTTTCATAATTGATTTTTGACAATGAAGCAAACATTAACCATAATCAACTGCAAGTGAACTCCTAAAATTAATCTAGTTCCACCCAGCTTCTCTGGGATGGATTACAAGACTGAAGATTCTCAAGGTCAATTTACAAAAGACGATGAATTAAAAGTGCCAATTAATTAAATACACGTAAAGTCAATCATCTTTGCTCTACCACATTCCCTTAGACATGGTACTTTTTTTTCAGCAATAAGAAACAAAATGACAACGTATCAACAACCCTATGTCATCTAAACCAACTCATGTACAAATCCCATTATTACTTTTTGCCTTCTATGCTATAGTCGGCTCTTTGCTAGACAAAAGAAGGTGTAAAAGGAGACAAACGGGTAAAAAGCATAAAAAAATCTGACCAACCATGCAGTACAATTTCTCTCGTAAATCAAAGGACCTGAGTGTCAAACTCAAAGAATCCAGAAAAGCTCAAATACCTGGAAGGGCTAGAGCATTTGAAGGACCGGAAGCTTGTTGGGATTCATCTGACTTGCCATGACTGGGAGGCTGACTACTTGTGCTCTTTAGCCCTCCATACTCAGCATTAAACTACACGATTGAAATGCACTTAACATTAGAACCCATAAGTCCATTCTCTCATAAAAAAAAAGACCAAATCAAATAGGAATAGGAATACCATAAATTTGATAAGTTTGAGACCAAATCAAATAGGAATAGGAATACCATAAATTTGATAAGTTGAAGAATGAACATCAAATGGTTTCATTCTCAAATAGTGTGCTAGTTTAATTTACAAAAAACCATAACAATTTACTCCACCAAAAGCATATAAGAACTCATCAAACTAAGCCAACACATATCCCAAAAACCAAAATATTATATTCATAGATTAAATTATAATCACTAACCTTATGGCTCGTCCTTATCTTCTTACTGCATCAAACAAAAACCAAAAAATAAACACACACACAAAGGAAAAAAAAAATCAGTTAGTAGATAAAATTGAGAGTATTAAAAGTGTTGGAATTGAAAATTAGGGTTTACAAAAGACGAGAGAAAGAGATAGATCACCTCTCGGGGTCAGGAGGAGGGAAGTGAGAATGGAGAGGAGAGAAGAGATCGAGAGCGCGCTTTAGGGATTTGAAACTGAGCTTCTTCAGTGACTGTGGCTCCACTGGCTCCATCTCCATTGTTGGTCCTGGCATCTTCTCTTCTTCGGTGAGAGAGAGAGGAGACCCCCCGAGATGAGAGAGAATGGATTTATTTATCACTGTTTTAACAGGTCGGCGGATTAAGCCCATGGGCCTTTCTAATAGGTTGGCGGACTAAACCCAGACCACAAGTCTGCCGGGTCAGGCAAACGACAAACGGTTCGGTTCAGTCATTGTTGAAGACATATTTAGGCCTATTTTAGGAATAGCAATGGTAGAGGGCCACAAAAACAGTGGCTCAAATGGCTCAAAACTGCAAAACGTTACTGTTTTTGTGGCCCTCAAACATTTTTCTTTTGGGAATATGATAAAAAGTGATTTTTTGGGTTTTAACCAAGTTTTTGACTTCTTTAAACAAATGATTTGAAAAGTTGGTAAAAAGTTGTTTTTGCCTTTTTTTTATTAATATTTGTTTATTGAGAGGGGAGATTTGCACCGTTAGTACGGCCGAGCTACGGTAGCGCGGGTCGTAGCTGACCTCACGGCGCCGCGCTATCTCTTCTACCACTAACGCGGTCTGTGGTTCGTGTAGCACGGTCAAAAAGAACCGGACGACCAAGCACGAACCAAGGCTTGACCGAGCTACGACGTTTGTCGATGCGCGTGTTGGTGTCCGGCAACCGAGCTCAGAGTGACCCGGGCTAGATTGAGGACGCGACTAGGACCGGCTTGCCTCTAAATGGTCGACTGAGATAGTCGGGCTTCGTACAACCGAGGACGAAGGTAGAACGGTGGGGGCCGGCATGCCTCGCAGCCGGTTAACCGGGGTGGACCGGTCAAGCATAGCTCGACCATGGAACCAGCCATCTGCCCCTTTGTCAAGGGAGAGAGCGGCTGTTCTTATCTCGGTTGTGAGCTTGTAGTAATTTCCCACAAGGGGTAGGCCGGTCGTGGTACTCCGGGTAAGTGTGCCACCTGGGCCAATGGCGTGAGAAAAAGGAAATCTGCTCCAGGCACGCGCCAATACCGTTTGGCAGTTCTGCATGTACTGGTTGAATGACAAAACCTTTACACGCGTAAGGTGGTGAAATGCAAGCATTGCCACTTGTCCATGGAAGGACAACAGAGGTGGTGTGCGCACGATCTTGAGGCTGCATGGCCAGCCTAGAAATATGGGGTAAGACGAACGTTAGATGTATGCAACTTCTTTCCCTGAAAATATATTCTCTCTCTAACAATCTTCTTCTTCCCCAATTGGTCTGACTTGATCGTCGGAGGGTCTATCCGGCACACCACCGCCGGGCAGCTCACCGTTTCTGTGTTGCCAGGTTAGACGCCGTCAAGTGAAGCTTGAAGTGCAACGAGTACGGAACGCAGAGGATATTTCGCCCCCGTACAATTGGCGCCGTCTGTGGGAAGAGTCGATAATTCAACCCTTGTTCTTCAAGCCTCTTCGACCATTTCCATGCCCGACAACGACGAAATCCCGCCATCCGTCGTCGATGGTGTCAGTCCGGAGTATGTCCACAGGAGAGATGGCCCCCCAAATGTTCCAGCCGCGGGGGGCCTAGAAACTTCTTCACGAGGTGCGCGGGACAAACGCGGGAGGAGCTCTGGTCGTTCGAAGAGTCCGGAGGGTCGTCGGCAACGAGAGGAGTCCCGTGCGCAGCGCCTGGAGCACAAACTCAAAGACCAGGACGCCCTCATTCGCAAGATGGCGGCGGAGATGGAGATGCTGAAGCGCCAGATTAAGGGGAAGGGTGTTGCTGGAGAGGGCAACCTCAGTGAGCGCACCCCCTCCCCTCGTTCCAGTAGTCGCCGCCAAGGGAGGACTCACTCTATATCCATCACCAGGAACTATGGGGTTGGAGATTCCGACCAAAGAAAAGGCAGGTCCCTCACTCGCGACAACACCTACCGCCCCTCACACTCGTCATCGACGTCGCGATATTTTGCCTCCACCCGTTCCAGGGATCTCAGGGATGTATTGGAGGAGAGAGCGCGCCGTCGAGAGGCTCAAAGAGTGCCGGCGTTACAGAGGTTGAGCGCCCCAGTTCATTGCAGTGAAGAAGTGGCGATGCCAGAGCCCAGAATAATGGCCCCTGCGCTGGTGGACAAGGAGCTGGCAAGACTTATAGCCACGCCGATGTCTCCAGAAATCGAGAGCACTCCACTCCCTGCCGGATTCCACCAGCCAAAGTTCACTCTGTACGACGGCAGGACGGATCCGTACATGCATGTGAGTCATTACCGTCAAGTAATGGCTGGCCACTGGCGCAATGACGCCCTGATGTGCCTCATATTTACAGCAAGTTTGGGAGAGCTGGGTTTGAAGTGGTTCGAAAGGCTCCCAGAGAGAAGTATCGAGAGGTGGCAGCAACTAGCGGAAGCCTTCGTCACCAGACTCAAAACCAACACTCGAACACCGAAGGAGGTCGACTACCTCCTAGGCGTCAAAATGGAGTCTGGATGTTCGCTAAAGGCATACAATGCGAAGTACTGGGAAACTTACAACGAGATCCTCGACTGCCCTACCAATCTGGCGATCACTCAATACAAGAGGGGTCTCCCAATCGGACATAGACTGCGAGATTCGCTTATAATGCATCAGCCCACAACTATGGAGTCCTTGATGCAGCGGATCAATGAGCACATCTGTGTGGAGGAGGACACCGCCTCTGCGACCGAGAAGGCTAATCCGGTCGCAGCGGACAGAAAGGTGGCAGGGAAAGTTCACTCGGTCGGGTAGGAGGACAACCGCCAAAACGAACGGTCAAAAGACCAACGTCGTGGCGCAAGCCGCGATGACAGAAACAAGGGTCGTAGGAACGACCGAATTGACGCTCTCTGTGATGCAGTAGAAGATGCCAAGAGAAAACTGAAGACGCGGACTGGAATCACCACAGTCTTCAAAATCCCTATCTATCGCATTTTGAGCGAGATCCGAGGCGAGCCTTTTGTCCAATGGCCAGCCAAGTTGGGGAGTGCGCAGAGGGGCTTCAATTCAAAATATCGCTGCACCTTTTATGAAGAACGGGGACACCGAACAGAGGATTGATTGCCGCTCAAACAACACTTAGAGGAGTTAGTGGCGGCGGGGCATCTTGATCAATACATAGAGGGGGCATCAAGGCCACACCAGCGGGACAAACCGAGCCGAACGGCCTGGCCGCCCTAAAGGTGCCCCGCAGGGTGTAATCAACGTCATCCACGGCATCATTGAACCGGCGAGGGTCTGCGAGCTTAGAGGGATGATCAAGAAGGCCGAGCACATGAGGGAGGTGCTCTCTGTGCAGCCCGCCATAAAGAAGGGAAAGACCGAAGAGAGGGATATCCTTTCGTTCTCGACCAAGGACTTGGAAAGGGTTCAGATGCCGCACAATGATGCTTTAGTAGTAACCCTTCGCGTCAAAGACTTTGACATCAAGAGAATCTTGATCGACCAGGGAGTTCGGTCGAAATTATGTATTATGACGCGTTTAAGATGAAGTTAGAGGACAAGGACTTGGCCCCTGCAACGTCCCCTTTGGTCGGCTTCAACTCACAGCCAGAATGGCCAATCGGAAAGATTATTTTGCCGGTCAAAGCGGGTTCGGTCATAAAGCAAGAAGAATTCTAGGTGCTCAAAGTTCCATCCACTTACAACTTGATCTTGGGCAGGGGCTGGCTGCACGCCATGCAAGCAGTTGCTTCGACCTTCCACCAGGTCATGCGCTTTCTGGCACCGAGCGGACAAATAGAGGAAGTTTGGGGAGACCAGGTGATGGCAAAACAATGCTTCGTTGCGGTGAATGGTAGCTGAGCAGCCAAAGGGTTTGTCCAAATGATTGAGGGACCAGAAGGGAATGAAGTCCTTGAAGATGTGGGAAGAAAGGCCGAGGAAAAATCGGTCGAAGATTTGGTGGAAGTGCGCATTGACGATAACGATCCAACTAAATTCTTCCTCTTAGGATCGTCCTTGTCTAGTGCCGAGCGGACGGATTATGTCAACTTTTTGGTTTCCAATTTAGAGGCCTTTGCCTGGACGCCTTACGACATGCCTGGCGTCGACCCGAGCTTCATTTGCCATCAGTTGAATGTCTTCTCCAATGCCCGGCCAGTCATTCAAAGGACGCGCCGCTCAGCCTTGCACCATGCTGAAGTGGTGGCAAAAGAAGTGAAGAATTTGTTGGAAGCTGGGGCCATAGAGGAGGTGCAATACCCTCGGTGGATATCCAACACAGTGGTTGTTCCGAAGAAGAACGGTAAGTGGCGAGTCTGCGTTGACTACAAGACTGTCAACCGAGCTTGCCCGAAGGATAGCTTTCCCTTCCCTCGAATTGACCAGCTGGTGGACTTAACCGCTGGCCATCAAAGGTTTAGCTTCCTGGACGCATATCGCAGCTACCACCAGATAGCCATGTATAAACCGGACAGAGAAATCACGTCGTTCACCACCCCCAGAGGCTTATATTGTTACAAAGTCATGCCGTTCGGACTAAAGAACGCCGGGGCAACCTTTCAGCGGATGGTGACAAAAATGTTCGCTCCTCTCCTGGGCCGAACAATGGAGGCCTATATCGATGATATGGTGGTAAAGAGTAAGGAGAAGTCTCAACACCTTGCCGACCTAGCAGAGATGTTCGCCATACTTAAGCACCACAACTTCGTTTGAATGCCTCCAAGTGCGCCTTCGGAGTTGGTACCGGAAAGTTTCTGGGCTTTTTGGTCACAAACCGGGGAATCGAAGCCGACCCATCCCAATCAAGGCGATACAGGAACTAGAGCGCCCAAACTCCACGAAGGACGTGCAACATCTTGCCGGGATGGCAGCCGCGCTGAACAGATTTATCAGCTGGTCTTCGGATCGTTGCAGGCCCTTCTTCAAGACTTTGAAGGCTAAGTTTTTCTAGGACGATGAGTGTGATCGCACACTGGCGGACCTAAAAGTATACCTCTCCTCCGCCCCTATTTTGGTCACACCTCAGCCGGGCGAAGAGTTATATCTCTACTTGGCGGTCTCTCAACATGTGGTGAGTGCCGTCCTGGTTCGCGCTGAAGGCGTCCAGCACTCGCCCATTTTCTATGTAAGCAAGACTTTGCTCCCAGCCGAGACGAGATATTTTCCTTTGGAAAAATTGGCGCTGGCCCTGATGATGGCGTCAAGGAAGCTGGCACACTATTTTCATGCCCATACAATAGTGGTGCTGACTGAGTTTCCACTTAAGGTACTATTTGAAAAGGCAGACTTCACTGGGAGGATTCTGAAATGGGCCGTGGAATTGGAACAGTACGACATCAAGTTCCGCTCGCGCACCGCAATCAAAGCTTAAGCTCTTGCAGACTTTGTGGCGGAATTTGCCCCTGGAACGCATCCGGTTTGCCCGGTTGACTTAGCTGGTGCGGATTTAGCACAGCCCATGGTTCAGGCAGTAGAAGCAAGTGTTGGTGCGCAAGAGGAGGAATGGCAAAGAGTGACCGAACCAACAAAGGCGAGTGACTTGTTGGAGGACAGAGTCAACCATGATAAGGAAACAGACCAGAATGAGCCGATCAGAGACTTGGAATTAAGAAGCTCCCAAAACCCTTCTGATTGCTGGAAGCTGTTCATTGGCGAGATGTAGAAGCTCTTCGTCGATGGGGCATCTAACAGACATGGAGCCGGGCTGGGAATTGTGCTGACTTCACCGGACGGGCTGATTATCGAGCAGGCAATTACACTCGGCTTCCCAGCATCCAACAACGAGGTAGAGTATGAAGCCCTCCTCGCCGGTCTAAGAAGTGCATTGAGGATGAAAGCATCGACCCTTATGGTGTTCAGCGATTCTAAACTAGTGGTCAATCAGGTCTCAGGGGAGTATGAGGCAAGGGATGAGAAAATGGCCAAGTATCAGGCACTGGTACGCGCGGAGATCAAAAAGTTCGACGCCATAAGAGTAGAACAAATCAACCGCGAAGGAAACAACACGGCTGATGAGTTGGCCGGCCTCGCCTCTACTCAGACAGCTTTTCCTAACCCCTTGATGATAGAATTTTTACCTCGGCCAAGTATTGAGGAACCGGAAGTGACCGAGGTACTTTGCACCAACTTGGGTCCTTCCTGGATGGATCCCATCATCACCTTCTTGAAAGATAAAGTTCTACCAGAAGAAAAGAAGGCGGCCCACAAGATCCGAGCAAAGTCAGAGCGGTTTTGGCTCTCCCCGTCCAGGGCCTTGTACAAAAGATCTTTCACCGGGCCGTATTTGAAGTGTGTCCACCCCGCCAAGGTGAAGGCTTTCCTCTATGAGATACACGAGGGCATCTGTGGAAGCCATACTGGGGGCAGGTCTTTGGCGTACCGAGCAATTTCCCAAGGTTACTGGTGGCCGTGCATGCAGGCGGACGCGTAAATACGTTCGCCGGTGTGAAAAGTGTCAGAAATTCGCTCACCAGATCCACCAGCCAGCTAGAGATTTGCTCCCTCTTTCAAGTCCTTGGCCATTCGCGCTTTGGGGGTTGGATATTGTTGGACCACTCCCAGCAGCACCGGCAATCGCAAGTTCTTCATCGCTGCCATCGACTATTTCAGCAAGTGGGTCGAGCCACTGGCGACCATAAAGGAAAATGATGTGAAGAAGTTTGTTTGGCAAAACGTCATCACTCGCTTCGGTATACCCAGGGCCCTCATCTCGGATAATGGCACTCAATTCGATGGGAAACTCTTTCGCGGATTTTGCGAAGAGTTGAAGATTAAGTTCTACAATTCAACGCCGGCCTATCCTCAGTCAAATGGTCAAGCAGAGGCCTCGAACAAGACCATCCTGGACGGGCTGAAGAAGCGACTTGAGAAAGCCAAGGGGAAGTGGGCTGAAGAACTCCCTAATGTGCTCTAGGCATACCGCACTACGCCAAGGCGATCGACCGGAGAGACTCCATTTGCCCTGGCCTACGGCATGGAGGCCGTCATCCCACTGGAGATTGGCATGCCAACCGTCCGATCTGAAAGTTTCCAGCCAGATCTGAACAGTGAAGTTGTGGCGTTGGAGCTGGATCTTGCTGAGGAAGAGAGAGCGCGCATTGATCTACATAGCGGCTTATCAGCAAGAACTTCCAAGAAATACAACAAGGCTGTACACCCCAGGCTGTTCAAGATCGGAGACTGGGTCTTAAGAAAGGTGCTCGGCAACACGGTGGTCCTGGCGAAGGAAAGCTCGGTGCCAATTGGGAAGGGCCATACAAGGTGACTGGCCTTGCTGGAAAAGGGGCATACCATCTGGAAGATTTAGATGGCAAAGCTGTCCCCCGACCGTGGAATGCAGCCAATCTTAAGATTTTCTACTTTTAAGATGTAATTTGATTTTGCTGCTTAGCTTTCTAGACCTTTAGCCTTGTGGCATTTGATGTAAGAAATAGCACATTTTCTTGTATGAAAATAGCCCCTTTTCTTTGTTTTTGTATTACATCTTTCTGTGCAAATGACACCACAAGGATTCTGGGCCACTGTGAATGCTAGGGGCATGGAGACCGACCTGAACGGGGCCGGGCAGACTTTCTCCTGCCGGTACAGACATGGACCGCGCAAACAGTTGGCTCCAGCGAAATAATTGGTGTGTTGTCGAATTCGCGTAAGGGCCGAGTTGACTTTTGCTCGCCCAATTGTTGTGTCGGCGTCATGACCAACTTAAATGGAATATTGGTGTTTCGCCTGATGAAAAGGCCGAGCGGATTTTGTTCGGCCGAAAGGAAATTTGGTGTCTTGTCCAACTGATAGGAGCCGAGCTGACTTTGCTCGGCCAAGAGATGTGTTGGTGAATTGCCCAACTTACAAGATCCAAGCTGGCTTTGCTTTGGACGAAGGCAATGATGGATCCTGTCCAACCCAAAGGCCGAGCTGATTTTGCTCGCCGCATTGGAATATTAGTGATTATCCAATATATGCCGAGCTGATTTTGCTCGGCCGGAGCCATGTGGGTGGTTTTCCCAACTTCTTATTAAGGCCGAGCTGATTTCTGCCCGCCCATATACAAGACTCAAAGTATTGTCAAAGCCCGAGCGGCGGAGGTAATTTTTGCTCGAACCGAGCTGATTTTGCTCGGCTCATGAAAATGTCTGGGTTCATTCGAAAGATCAAAGAGCCGAGCTGGGTTATGTCCGAGCAATTCTGATCCTAGCCCAACACATTGCACGGCAAAGCCGACCTATCAGTTGTGATTTATTATAGTTTAAATCAAGAAGTTTTTGCACGTGTCAACCAAATAGAAGTAGAAGGTAACGGGCAAAAAGTTGGAGTTTCATTGATTCAGAAAGTTGCAGTACAAGAGGGGGGGCCTAGCCCAGTTACATAAAAAAAAAAAAAAAACAACAGGAATAAAGCAAAGCAGAAAATACAAGCGAAATCTTCAGTCCAACAGGTCGACGGTTTGCTCGGCGCCCTCAACCGTCTGCTCGGTGATCTGAACATTCTGTTCGGGCAGGTTTTCCTCGGCCTCATTGTCGACTCCATCCACCACAGCAACATCCCAATCAGCCACTTCATCTTCCGCATCATGGGATGCTTCTGGAGAAGTTTGTTCGGCCTGTTGCGCGGCGGCGGCTTCTTCCTCGGCCTCTTTCCTTGCCTCCATGATGAGCCGGTTCTGAGTGGCACTGGCGTATGCCTGCATATAGACCGGGATATAGGCTGCATGAGGATTCAGGAACATATCAGCGTCCTGACCAAGGCCAACTTTTTCCACGGTCGCTTTTCAACCGCACTGGAAAAAGATGTCCTTAGTCGCCTGGACTTGACGCTCATAAGTCCTCTCCCCCTGCGCGTATCCCCGGTCCTCTGCATCATTGACGGCCTTATCCCTCTCCGCCTTGTGGGCATCGCGCAGCTTTCGGAGCTCGGCGAGGTACCGAGCTTTGGTCGACTTCACGGCCCGCTCTTTGTCAGCTTCAGCTCGGTTGACTTTCTGGCTCAATTCATCCCACTCCGCCACCAATGCCTCCTGTGTGGCTTTGAGTTTTGCTATCTCGGCCGCTTGGGCCTTATTATCTGTGATGGCGTCCCGCAGGCTTTGCCGGACTTTGATCATTTGGTCATGGGCTAAATAGTTCTTTTGCGCGGCCTGAAAACAGGTGAAAGCTTGTGAGTATTCGGGAAACCGAGCACAAACCGAGCGAAAACTTGGAAGTAAAGAATGGAGAACTTACCAGCACTATGGATTTTGCCGCCGAGCGGAGGACCTTTAGGTCGGACAGCTCGTCGTGTTTTTTTATATCGGCGGGCAGGATCAACCCCTTAGTCAAGTTAAAACCAAGCGAGTAGTCCTTGTCCGCGTAGACCGAGTCCTCTGCAGAAATAGCTCGGCCTGGTATTTGAACTCGGGCGCCCAGACCGGGGGGGTGGCGGGGCTCTTGGATGGCCCGGTCGGGGGTTGCTCGGTCTGGTCCCCCAGTTCGGCGGAGGCGTGATCGGTCGACTCTTCATCGAGCAAATGTTGCTCGGGCTGGCCCTTCCTCTGCCTCTTTTTTGGCCGGCCAGCTGCTTGCTCGCTGGCCAAAGCTAGCACGGCCCCTTCAGTTTGCCCGGCTAGTGTGGAGAATGTTTCCCCAGTCGCCTCCAGTGGTTGGGACTCGCCCTCCTTGCCCGTGATCATGGACTTGATTGCCCGAATCTTCGCCATTTCTTGCTCGGCGGTAAGAGGGACAAGTCTGATCGGCGGTAAATTTGGGTCAGGCTCTGGTGACGGAGCGGGAAGGAAGTCGGTGACCCGGCTTTTGCGCGGTGCTCGGTAGGTGTAAGTCGGTTCGAAGCCGAGGAGCTTTGAGGCTTCTCTTTCTTCTTCAGGATGACGCAGTAGGACGCGAATGGCTTCCTGGTTAGCCCGGTGGTAGTCCTCTGCCAAGTAATAAAATGACTAAACTACTCCTATTTAGTTTAAAATATTTACAACTTCATCCATGTAGCACATTTTGACCCATGAGGGGTAAAATTATAATTTCACCCTTGGCTAAAAACCAACTTCCCAAATGAAAAAAAAAATTTCAAAAAAACCAACTTTTAACTTTTGCTACAAACCTAAAAAATTGACTAAAAGTCAACTTCTCAACACAAGCCTTTATTGAATCATTCTTTTGATTTCTATAGTTGAAAAATCGATACAAATCATACGGTACGGCTCAATTTTATTGATTTGATATAAAATAAAATTTCGCATGGGGTTTTAAAGAATTTTATAATAGATTATAAAATTTTATATTGAAAATAAATGAAAAAAGTGTGTGGAAATTGCTTTATAAATAATTTTCTTCCTAATTTTTTTATCACAAAAGTGTATTATATTAATTACTTATTATATGATTTGTCACATAATGTTTAAGAAATTATAACATAAAAGTATTTAAATATAATATTCGATCAGTTTGGTTTGAATTGGTATGAAATTTTTTAGAACGAAATAGATCGTATGTTATGAAAAATTGACCGAAAATTAAAATTTCAGTTGTTTCGATCAATCAACTCGGTTCCATCGATTTAGGGTTTAAAAGAAAATTAATTAATTATTTCCTCATGTTTGATTTATAGTTAGATAAAAAAATGATAAGAAATTATAAGAAAGATAGTTGCTTATATCACTACAAGAAAAAACACCTTTAGCGACTAAATTTTTAGTCGCCAAAAGTCTATTTGTAGTCGCTGAAAGTTGAATTTTTACTTTCAGTGACTAATTTTTTTAGTCGCCCGTTTTATCGCGTATATATGGTCGCCGGAGGTATTGGCGTCTAAAAAAAAATAGCTCTTTAGTGACCAACGATTTAGTCGCCAATAGTGATTTACACTTTTTAAAATCACACATTTAGCGACTAATCTTTTAGTCGCCAATAGTCCATGAATCGCCGACTAAACCGTTTAGTCGCCCAAAATAAACACTTTTGGCGAAAGGTGCTTCCGTGAAAAAAAAAAACCAACTTTTTTACTTTTTTGAGATTCGAACCGCCAACCTCTCCCACATTCTAAACCTTTAGCAACACACTCTCTCTACTATGCCACTACAACATCATATGAATATATATGCAACATATATTATTTATATACTATATTGACCCGTATTAATATCTAGCTATATATATAAAAATAATTATTTTTATTCAATATAATTTATGTGAAAAATAAATTATTTACTTAAAAAAAAATTAGATCACTTTTGGCTACTAAATCTATTTTTTAGTCGCGAATTGTATAGTTTTGGCTACTAATTATATTTTAGTCGCTAAAAAAATTCATTCCCGCCTAGAAACCTCCACTTTTGGCGACAAAACTGAAATTTAGTCGCCAAAACCTCTACTTTGGGCGACTAACTGCATTTTAGTCGGCAATTCTTGACTATTAGCTACTAAATTTTTTTTAGTAGCCAAAAAGTTTCACTTTGGGCTACGAAATTGATTTTTGTCGGTAAAACACGTATAATTGGCGACCAAACTATTTTTTAGTCGCCAAAACCTATACTTTTGGCTACTAAATGTTTTTAGTCGCCAAAAACCTTCTCTTTTGGCTACTAAAATTTTTTTAGTCGCTAAAACCCCATATTCGGCGACTAAACTGACTTTTAGTCGCTAAAACCCCTACATTGGCTACTAAACTGTTTTAGTCGCCAAAAGTGTTCACTTTTGGCGACTAATTCCATTTTAGTCGCCAATTCTGCTACTTTCAGCGACGAAAAATCCAATTTTAGTCGCGAAATTTGCTTTTTCTTGTAGTGTATTATAGATTTTGTTTTTCATAAAAAATGACAACATTTTGTGAGCAACAAACTGATTGATTGTAATTTGGGTGAATTACACTAATAGTCCCTATAGTTTGAGACTTGTGTCACTTTGGTTCCTAACTTTTCAATTGTGACACATTTAATCCTGAATTTTGAACCTTATTTCAGATAAGAACAATTAAAGACATCATTAAATTTTTCAAGGGTAAAATTGTCAATTTGATAAAATATAAACTAATTTGACAAAAATAAATGTCAAACAAATATTTTTGAATTTAAAAAAAAAATTCAATCCACTAAAGATAAAATTATGTAAAATTGATAAATCTTTTAGATATTTATTTTTTATTTTTACCAAATTAATTTTTATTATGTGCTTCGATAATGATCATGTACAATTAATTTTTGAAAATTAATCATGTAATTTCTATTAATTTTTTATCAATTTTACATAATTTTATCATTGGTGGATAAAAATAATTTTTAAAAAATTAAAAATATTGTTTTGACATTTATTTTTATCAAATTAGTTTATATTTTATTAAATTGACGATTTTGCCCTTAAAATTAAATAATGATATCTTCAATTGTCCTTATTTGGAACAAGATTCAAAATTCATGGTCAAGTGTGTCACAATTAAAAAGTTAGGGATCAAAGTGACACGAGTCCAAACTATAGGAATTGTTAGTGTAATTTGCCCTTGTAATTTTTTTTATAATATCGATATTGTTGACTCAAATACAAATAAAGAAAAAAAAATAAAAACTATGGATATCCCTATATCATTTTTTTTGCTTTTTACTCCTCCGAAGATTATAGTGAAAAAATGGGGTAATTATTTATTTTATCATTGATAAATGACAATCATTTGTTTAAGGGGTTATTTGGGGTGTCCTAAATAAGTGTACTTTTTTTGTTTTTTTAGACTAAAAAGTTGAGGTTGAAAATATGAATGTTTAGGTTAACTTTTTGACTTTTTATGGAAAAATGTGTATTAAAAAATTGTATAAATTAATGTGTAGAGGAAAATTAATATTGGGAGTTATGCAGCCGTAATTGTTGACTTTTGGTGAATAGTGATAACTTTTTAACTTTTTGAGTAACTTTTTAATTTTTTGGCTTTTTTTGAGACTTCCCAAACTTGGCCAAACAAAATCTAAATTGGATTTCAAATTATTATAGCAATTCCGATTGGTAGCTCGATTTTTTTTTGGCTCGAGTGGCCCGATTTCCTCTCTCTCTCCTTTCCCTTCTTTCTATGTTTCTTCTCTTCTTCTCCATTGGTTCGTCTTTCTCTCCCTCTGTTCAAATCAAAACAGAACAAGGTGTATCTGCCCTATATTTCTTCCTTATGTTTCATTAAAATACATAAACAAAAACTGCAGATTCTTCATTAAAATCCATAAACAAAAACTACAGATTCTTTGGACCAAGCACAGTAATAACGTCTTTCTCTCCCTATGTTTCTTCCCTTCTTTCCATTGGTATCTGCAGATTCTTCTCCATTGGTATGTAACTCATCCGTCTCTTCCAAAAATCTGTCCCTGTTCATCTCTTTGTCTCTCCCAAAAATCTGTCTCTATGTTCATTAAGAATTCACAATCACCAAAACCATCAAACCCAAAAATTTGGGAAAGATGGGTTTGAAACCCAAAAACCAAAACCAAAACCAAACAAATTAAACCCAAAAACCAAAAACCAAAAATCAAAACCAAAAACCAAAACCAGACAAATCAAAACCCAAAAACCAAAAATCAAAACCAATCATACAAATCAAACCCAAATCGATCGATTTCGAAGAAGAAATCTGATGGAGCTCTCTCTCTTCTCTCTCTTTCTTCTCTTTTCCTCTTGCTTTCTCTTTCTCTCTTCGTCCTCTCCTCTGTCCAGATCTAATAAGATGAAAGAAAAAAAAAAAAAAAAAGCCCAAAACGACGTCGTTTTGGGCTGTCAAGCCATTCTCGAGCCAAGGTTTTCGAGCTACCAGCCATTTCTCTATAATTTAAAAAGAAAATTGGAAAGGAATGAAGAATCATTTTTTGTTTGGTCGTACTTTTTTTGTTTGGTCGTACTTCTTTTAGTGCTACGTTTTCATTTTTCCAAAAAAACACAGAATCTATTTGATGGAATAATTTATATTTTTAGTTTTTTTTTTTAATTAAAAACTAACTTTTTAGGAAGACACAAAAATCTTTTTTTTAATCTTTCAAAGTTATATTAAAAAAATAGAAACAAAACATGATCACAATAGCTATTTTCAATTATTTATTAATTTTATTTTAAAAAATAAAAGCACAACTAAACAAATAAAAACTTAGAAAAGATGTTCATCAAATCCAAGATCATTATTGCATGTACAACAGAAAAAACATCACTGGCAATTGCCAAATAGGATTAGACTACAATAAAATTATTTTAATCCACATGGTGCCAAAATGCCCTATGTTCAATGGTTAAAATCATCCACTCCAATTGGTCATTGCTTCAAAATAACCCTACCATTAGCATGAACATACATTTCAGCCAAGCCCATTAGCTATTGGATTCTCAAAACAAACCATAAAACTTCATAAACAAAAAGAAGATTGTGAAATAGTTTTACAATGAAACTGGTACATAAATCAAGCTGCCCCATTCAGCCATTGATCTCTTCTTAACAGAAGTACACAACCTTGAACCTACCATCATTCCTTATATGACAAAAAAATGAAGAAAAAAATCCATCCACTGTAAAAGTATAAGAATGTTATAATGACAACAAAATTACCGGTGATCAGACTATCCGGTGACTATTGCATCTATCAATATCATTATATTAATCAAGGTCATCAACAAGAATAATATTTGTTTTCTATTCAAGCATTGTCTAATGAAGTCCCGGCCTCCTCAATCTTTACGTGGAAGTCGATCCAGATCAAGAAACTTAGCAACACGCTCTTGCTTTGCTCCCGTCCTGTGGTCATAGTACTCAATGACTGCAGCTCCGGCTAATGCAGCAAGGGTCAGTGCTTGTGCATGCAACCTGTTTTGTTAACCAAACAAAAATATTTGTTACATCCATGATAGAATTGCTTAAGTAAACTCGTGGGAAACAAACAAAAATCCAAATAGAAACTACAACAATAGCTTCATGCTGATTGCAAAAGATGATTGTTTCATATTTTTTTTAAAGGGTATTCCTACGTGGTATCCTCCTCAATTTTGATTGGTTACCATGGAGGCCCATGTTATGATGGTGTTTTGCCTGACAATGCCACCAATGTTGTCAGGCAAAACAACATAAATATGATGGTGCCAAATGCCATACCTACCATCATGTTAGGCAAAACACCAGACAATGCCTACCAGAAAAACCAATCAAAAGAAGAGGGTTTGATGTAGAAATACCCTCTCGGGTACACCCAACAATTACTCCTTTCATTGTAAGTCCTCCAATAGCTAAAAAAGTCACCTTTAACGCAAGCTAACTGAAAACTCAAGGATGCCGCCAAATCCCAGATTTCCATCATGAAAAGGAAGTTGTAACCTTTCACTAACTAGATATATATCCAAACAGCCCATCTCAAAATTGCTTATGAACACATCACAATTGAAAGAATGGACCCCCCAACAAAAAAAAAACTACTTTTAAGTTTCCTTTTTTTTTTTTTTGGAGGGGGGGGGGGGGGGGGGGACTTAAACGGACTTTCTTTTTCAAATCTCATTAATTTTTTAAAAATTTATGAGGCTTTTAGCATATAAGCCCTTGATAGAGTGGAATAGCAAAAATTGATTCATGTAGCTAACACAACTTGATTGAGACAAAAAGCTTAATTTGATTTGAATTGGTTTAGAGGCTTTTAGTGTCTCTTGGCTGCAGCTGTCAAAGAAAAGGGGCTAAAGAAGAGCTAAAATCACCAACACCGATGTATGAATAGATCAGCTGCCCTTCAAAATTTGATAAATACAACTTAAAGCCTAGAGAGCTTGGCCCTAAAAAGTAACATATCAATTTAAGGTTATTTAATAACATAATTAATAAAAACACCCAAAGGGTAGCTCTTCCAAATCCAATAATTTGAAACAACAATGACCACAAGGGCAATTCTTAAGCCTACAATGAATCCCTTTCAATAAAACCTATAATGAATATCAATTTTGACCCATCAACAACCAAAACACCATATCAGGATGGGAAAAAACACAAGTGACTGTACTACCTAATTTTCATCAAATTATAGCACAAAATTCTATTATGCAAGAACAAGGACAGAGGTTACAAAGATTCAGTCTCGAAAATCATGATTCAATGGCTATTACTCAAATTTTTAATCGTGTTTCAAAGATGAAACCACCTAGTTTGATGCAGGTTATAGTTATTCTTAAAAAAAATAATAATAAATTAAAAAATAAATAATGAGACAGTGCTATCTTCTTAATTTGACTGACGAAATGAAATGGCGTGGATAGAGTCGAGTGAAGACCCCATTTGATGGACTTAAAGGCTTGGTTTAGTTTGGTTTGGTTTGGTAATGAGACAGTGCTATGTAATGATATAGAAGATGCAACAACCCAAATATGAAATTCATCAAACAAAACAATAAAATAATAACGAAATGAGATCATAGATGCTGCACTCTGTATCTCAAAAACAAGAGCATGCACTTCAAAACAATTATAACAAAAACTAAAATTGATCAATTGAGTTCTGCTTCTGATGAAAAATCTTAATCATTTATTTTCCTTGGCCCCTCAATTTTCTCGGGAACCAAACAGATTTTCGATATGTGGATAGATCAGATGCATGTCGTACCTAGCGTGAATGAGCCTAACGCTGGTCTTCATGTTGGGTTGGGACCAATTGTATGCGATCGAACCCGTTATTCCACTCAACCACAGACATCCTTCAAAATTTTCAAAACCATCAAAATCAAACCCAAAAAACACACACCCACACACACATTATATATATTTATATACATATATATATATATATATTATACATGAAGAGAGAGAGAGAGAGAGAGAGAGAGAGATTACCGACGGCGCGAAGCTTGTGGTCGACGATCCATTCCCTGATGGAATCAAGGGTGTTCTTCGCATCAGCCATCTTTTATCCCTTTTCTCCGTGAATGTGAATTTGATTTTGATTTTGATTTTGATTTGGGTTTGAGTTTGGGTTTTGCGATGGTATTTGTAGGTGGAAGTGAGAGAGAGTCGATGAATTGGCCTTTGAGAGATTGGACGGTCCACATTGTTGCCTGACTGGCTATAGCCGACTTGCACGTGTTTGATTACTAGTACTACTCCTCTTTCGTCAAGTCATTGGTTAGCTTTTGTGCTCTACAATTTGTGGCCTTTCGTTATGATTTTGGGGCTCTAAGTTGGGGATTCTATTGAATCTAAAATGTGTGAGTACGTATTTAAATTCATAAATTTAAATTTTTATTATATTTTAATATAAAAATTTATTAATAAAGATAATATATAATAAATCTTTAAAAAAAAATTTATAATACACTCTAATCAGTTATTTTTATTTAAATTTACGTATTTTCTTCCTAAAGAGATTAAAGTTATTTATTTTTCTCTACCAAAATTCATCATCTTCATCAATATCATTATTTTTTATTATTTTGAAACTCTGAGACTAGGGAAAAAAAATTAAACAAAATCAAATAATGAATAAGAGTAATAATCAAAATAATTTATTGAAACAACCCATCAAAAAGGAGATAAGTATTGATATAAAGGGATTTCACAATTTTTGTAGAGCACCATCAATTATTTTCTATATCGTTTTTTGACAAAAATTAAACAGCCTAGTAATTATATTAACAATAACATATTTTTGGAGTTGTTCTTATTTTGTTATTTAAATAGTACATTATTTGAGGAGTACTCTTTCTTGTTAGTGGTTGATGCTCATGTGCTTGTAAGTTTGGTTTTTATTTTTCCACGAGTATTCTTGTGAATAATTTATAATGTAAAATTTTTTTTTCTGTATTGAAAAGTTTTATAATGCTTATGTAAAAGTTTGATTTTTTCTGTATTTATAATACTTATATACTTATAAGTTTGGTTTCTTCTGTATTGAAAAGTTTTTGAAATAATTTAATTTTTTTAATTTGTTTATTATTTATTATTTAGGTTTACCTCGAGAAATTTGAAAAAAATAATAAGTTATAATGAGAATAAAGTAAAATTTTAAATAATTAAATAAGATATACTTAAAAATTAGGGAAAATTATTTATAAGTCCTATTAGGGAGACTTATGTTACAGATGGTCCTACTAAAAAACTTATGTTCCCATAAGTCCTGTGAGAAGTTTGTTAACACATTTAGCCTCAATATTAATTGTTAATATCATAAATAATAGTAAAACCATATATAGGAAATTGAATGTTACCATAGATCATATCTATATAAACGTAACGTAACGTGACACCTACATAAATGTAACGTGACACCTATAATCTATGGTAACATGCAATTTTCTATATAAAAAATTACATGTTACCATAGATCATATCTACATAAATGTAACGTAACGTGACACCTACATAAACGTAACGTGACACCTATGATCTATGACTATAGGAAATTGAATGTTATCATAGATCATATTTATATAAAACGTAACGTGAAATCAATATAAACCAGCAACATTTTCACATTCAATTTTAAAAATAAAAACTCATTAAATTTGTGAAACATAACGTGACACATTACGTTACGTTTACCTAGGTGTCACGTTACGTTACGTTTATATAGATATCACGTTACGTTACGTTTATGTAAGTGTCACGTCACGTTACGTTTATGTAGGATCTTGCAGAATATATTTCTATCTAAATAAGACTTGAGACTCTATAAAAAATTATAAAGGACTTAACCTGCCATAAGTGTCTGAAAAATGACTTATAAATAAGTCTCTTTAAAAATTAAGAGTATTTAATGATTTTTTTAAGTGTAAATAGAATCTCCTTCCAAGTCGAGCCAAATACAATCAACCTTACAAACTTCGGCTCTCTGTCGTTAGAATTGTAACAAAGAATTGTGATTGCTAAGCCCCATTGTTTGCCCCGTAGGCCCGAAAGTTTGACTCAAGTCCATCAATTTAATTTTTATTTTACTTCAAGTTTCAACAGGCCAAGCTGGTATGCATAAGATTAGGCCTTGTGGTTTGAGGCTTGACTTGGTTTGCAAGTCGAAAAATCTGTCAAAAAAACATAAATAAAAATTTAAATATTGGCCTGTTAGATTAAGCCCACAAGCCCATCCCCGTCGCCCTGTGAGATGCGACCTATGAACCCATTCTTGTTGGACAATGACAGTGTTTGGCAACCCGTGGGTCAAGCTATTTTAGCATTTCCTATGAAAAAAATCATGTAGGCTGATTGTAGTTAAGGTACAACGGCTTCTGTCCAGTTGGATGTCATTATGTTGTTAAAAATACATTTTTACCCTTTGTGTAGGTTATATCTGTGAAACTCAAATTTTTAATTTAATTCAATACCGTGATTAGATCAATTACTCATAAATATAATATATATAAATAATAATAATACACCCTAAATATGGAAATAATACCATAACCGATAAAATAAAATAATTAATATTATGGTTATAGGTGATAAAATGTAATTTAATTAGATTGTTAAACCTTAGGCCTAATGCGAATTAAATCAAAGGTTAAAAAAAATAAATAAATAAATTTTTTTTAAAAATGGTGGTTTATCACCATCCTAATATATATGATCATGACTAAGTAATTCACCAACTTATGCCATGTAATAGTCACGTGAACGAAGGAGAAATGCCACCTGTTAGACAGGTGGCCAAATTTAAAACAACCCACTTAGTTTGAAACCATGCAATCACGCCTATAAATAGGGAGCAACTATAGAGGAAAGATACAAATCTAAGGAGCAGCGTAGGAAAGTAAAGGCTAAGGGTTGATATTAAGATGAGTTATATTATACCTTGAATTATCATAAGTTCCGTTTGGGAAGTGAGTTGGCTTTTTAGTTTTTTTGTCATTTTTTGCTATTTTAGTCTGGGGCTAAAAAGCCTAGTTTAGGAAGGGTTTTTGCCTTTTTTGACTTGTTTATAAAGAAATAATGTAATGATTATG
The DNA here is from genome assembly GCA_030407325.1 of Camellia japonica. Taxonomy (NCBI): domain Eukaryota; kingdom Viridiplantae; phylum Streptophyta; class Magnoliopsida; order Ericales; family Theaceae; genus Camellia; species Camellia japonica. The sequence continues at coordinate 5,703 of JAPPVO010006639.1, read as the reverse complement.
GGTTGGATGTGATGTTTTGTCTTATTGGACTAAAAAGCCTATTTTGTTTTTTGTGGCTATTTTAGCTAAAAAAACCCACAAATCAACTTCCCAAACGGAGTTATAATATATTTTACGAATGTTTTGAGTTGCCACAAATTATTTTATATAATTTATATTTTATGGTTATATTAATATTTCAATTACGCGGATTATTTTCTGAACTATATTTGTTTAAATTGAAACCCATGGATATGTTTGTTTGAATTTTAATAATTAGTTGACAATGATTTCATAAACAATTATGTTTTGTAAGTATCACCACGAGAGTCTCATGCCTTTAGGGATTTAAATAACCATTGGCTCCTTTTTGGCCACTTTGTGGTCCTCTGTTTGTCATGGATCCATTGACTTCTGTTCTGATTGTCACTCCAGTGACCTCTGTTCTGTTCTGTTCTATATTGTGGTTATAGTTATTTACGTAATTTCTGTATTTCAGTTTCTGTCACTTAATTATTTGTTTATTCAACTTAAATTATGTTAATGTTTTAGCTTAAATAACTATCCATGGCTATTTTGTGCCCCTATACTCACAGTCTTCCTCCAATCAATCTTGGAAGCCCCTCTTCTAGTGGTTCCAAGCCCAAATCATCCAAATCAAAATCCAAGGCTAAATCCAAAGTTCCTGCAGTTCCGGCCCAGCCCAAGGAACATTCACGGCCCAAATTGGAGGAAGACTGGGCTGACTTCCTTGGCTGATTGCAGCAGTTGGATTTTGCTGGGCCTTGATCATAGAAGGAGTTGGAGCACATTGATCAATGGGGAACTCTTCTTGAACAATTTCAAAAATTCGGGGCACATTGTACTTAACCCACCATTTGACTGAATGTTGACGGGTGATTATGTTGCCATCAATTCCATAATGCCATTTAAATATCCATGGGAGTTTATATTTGGATATAAAAATTAACAAAGACGGAAATTGTCTTTGATGAGTGGTGAATGGGTAAACGGAGGAGAAATAGTTAACTAGTTTAATGAGATCACCAGGAAGGATGTCTGAAATGGTACCATAATGAGTCCACCATCTCAGAAACCAGGTAGGTAATTCAGATTTGAATTTCTAATCAAAGGAGATGAACCAAGAGTGACTATATTGGGGATAATTGGAGAGATAACTATTAGAAACCATAGATAAATGATTTAATTTTTGGAGAATTTGATCTTCACTAAGACCATCTATATTCCATTCGTATAATCGTTTAGCAAAGACAGAAAATTGATTATTGAGATTAGTTTCTTCGAATTAAAGATCAGGAGGTGTAGGTCTTGTATACCAATTTTTAGTAGTTTGGGGATTAACTTTGGGATAATGAATTTTTGTAAGATGAGTAGATTGGAATTGTTTAGCTAATTCATTTATGTCATTATCAGTGTCAGATTGAGTAGAAGTTGGATCCATATCAAATTGTTGATTTAGAACAGTAAGACCTTTATCTTTAGAAGGTGAAGCATTATCTTTAGAAGGTGAAGCATTATCAGTTGTAGATAATTTAGTGAATAATTTTTCAATAGCTTGGACAGTAGAATGATCATTAGTAACTAAACTAGTTTTTTTAGAACGATTAGTGGGTAGGTTAAGTAAAGGTGAATCTAAAGGTTATTTAGAGGATGAAGTTTGGACAGTTTCTAAATTAGTTTCTATTTTGTCTAATTGTTTACCAATTGTGCTTAAACATTGATTAGTATAATTATTTTGTTCAATGACTTTTTTAATTTCATTATCATTACCAGGTAATTTAAAAGGTGAAGCAGGGATTTCAGAACCTTGTTGATGAAGAAGTATTTTTTCTAAAGGAGGATGACTAGAACTAACAGAAGTAGTGGCAGAAGTTTTCCATTTATATTTTGTGATTGTATTAAGCTGTTTGTAATATTTGTCAACATACTCTAATAAAGGTAATTCAAAACCATATGTAATCATAAAATCATACCATTGTCGAGAAATTTGAGACATTTGAGCAGAATTATATTTAGCATAGTAAGCATGTCGTTGAACTCTATTGGGTGTTGATTTAAACTCAATAAGTAATTTATCAAGATTAGGAGTAAAGTCTTTTTTAATTGCCATTAATTGAGGGTTGACAGGTGGTGTAAATTCTTCAAAATCAGTTTGAGTGGAGAATTAGTAGAAGCAACTTCTTCTTCAGGGAAATGTGTGTGTGCAGAATAAACAGGTTTACTAATTTGGGAAGTTGTAGAATTGTCAATTCCTTTCAATATATGTTGAGTTGAAGGACCAGTGGTTGGTCCAAGATGTAATCGACTATTTTTTCTAAATAAAGGAGTATTAAATATTTCGTCGTCAGTTTCAATTTCAGTAGGGACACTAGATGTACTATGTCTAGAGGATTGACTACGATTGAATTTAATGCTAACAGAACCATCATTGTATTGTTGAATATCTTGGATGTCTTGTTCTGAAGATTGTTGTTGATTATGTTTGTAATTTTCATTAACAGTAATCCATTGATCGGGTAAATCAATATTTTTCCATTCAATCATTTGTGGGACATTAATATGTGATTCATGAGTATCACTACTTTGAATTAGGAGGGTTTTATCTCGAGGACTTTTATGCAAAGCATGAACATTTAGATTAGTTTGCATGCACTTATAATGAACACGATATATTAAAGCAATATTATGAACTTTTTCTTTCATGTTAGTAAATGAACCATGTATTTGAATATTTAATGTTAATGCATCTAAAATATGTGGATCTCGTAAACTTAGTGTAAAATCAGGAAAGCAATTAAAATGTACTGAACCTTTATGAAGACCAGTTTCCTCATACCCATTAAGCTATCATTGTAATTGAGGAAACGAGCGTCTCTTAAACATAATAAAACAGAGGTATTTTTACCAACTATGGTTAATGGATTAACACCAACTTGAATTAAACCAATATGCATAAAATTGTAACCATTATTTAAATGTCTTTTAATTAATTTAGCATCAAATAATCTACAGGTTTCTCGGGGTTTTTCTAAAGCATAAACTTGTTCAATTGTTTTAATATGTAATGCAACTTTAAAAATATTCTGTAAAAAAGTAGTTTTATAAGTTTCTTTAATTTGCAATTTTGGTATATTCCATCCTGTATTAATTTGATCATTTTGTATTTCAACATCTTCTTCATTTATTACTAATCCTTGATTAGGTATGGAGGACAACGTAGTTGACCTAGAACTGACTGATGAGTTACTTCTAAATAATCGATTCATTGTTCTTGTTAATTAATCAGTTTTACAGATATCTTAATACAGACCCTATTCTAGTCAGGTTATCACAGACCAAAGAGGTTTGAGTACAGACCCTATTCGAAATGTCCAACACTGCCTAATCCTAAGGACTTACTCTGGACAGGGGTTGAAATTGGGTGACTTAAACCTGGTGGATAGACCCAGACTGATCTCGTGGGTGATTAAGACGAACTGAAAACCAGATTAATCAAGAAAACAATAGAAAGGATTAATTGGAAGAAACAAAGCAGTTAGAAACAGGATACAACACAACATGGCTCTGATACCATTTTCACGCGGAAGTAGCAAGTAGATGAAGAATCATGGATTACGTAATCAAAGATGATTCAAATAAACAGAATTGGAAAGCACTTAAACCAAATTCATTTGAACATAAAACTTAAATAAATACATAAATACAGAAAATAACTTACAATTATAATTGTAGCAACTGCAAGGATCTTAATTGGGTTACAAAACGGGAGAAGGTAACTCTCACTCAGAGCTCTTTGGTTTTCTTAGAACAATGCTATGTTTTTTCTGAAAATTCAAGAGTGCCGAGTGATTCCAATTGATTACAATATATAGGAAAATAAAACTAACTATGCAGCATGTGACTTGGTTGATTGATGAAGGCAGCTGGCAGCATTGAAGACTGAGCAGAGCTATCGGTTGCTTTCGGTGGAGTGATTGCACGAATATGCAGCTTTAACAAAAGTTGATTGAGTGAATAGTGACGGTGAATAGTAAAAGTGAATAGTAAAAGTGAACAGTAACTTTTACTATTCATCACTTTTGGTGGAACACGTGAATATAGGAATCAATATAGATACAAAATAGCAGCTTTTCTCAAAAGAGTATTGATTGAAGCTATTTTATATTTATAGGGAATCCTATGTTGATCAAGCATATGGGTCTTGAGAATCTTGGAACTCGGATCTGCCATATGAGATAAGTTGAGTAGTTGATCCTTCAGAAGATTGTGACTGGTCTGAACTGTCTTCTGAATTTTCTGAACCGGTTGATTAAGCTTCTCCAGCTTGATCTGTTAATTGGCGGGCTAACTGGAGCAATTCATCTCTGGATAACTTGGGCTTGACCTTTGATTTAACTTTGGGCTGAGCATGAGGTGAAATGGGCTTAGCCTTAGCTTTGGACTCCTTAGCTTTGGACTTTGATTTGGGCCGTGAATGTTCCTTGGGCTGGGCCGAAACTGCAGGAACTTTGGATTTAGCCTTGGATTTTGATTTGGATGATTTGGGCTTGGAACCACTAGAAGAGGGGCTTCCAAGATTGATTGGAGGAAGACTGGGTTGACTTCATTGGCTGATTGCAGCAGTTGGATTTTGCTGGGCCTTGATCATAGAAGGAGTTGGAGCACATTGATCAATGGGGAACTCTTCTTGAACAATTTCAAAAATTCGGGGCACATTGTACTTAACCCACCATTTGACTGAATGTTGACGGGTGATTATGTTGCCATCAATTCCATAATGCCATTTAAATATCCATGGGAGTTTATATTTGGATATAAAAATTAACAAAGATGGAAATTGTCTTTGATGAGTGGTGAATGGGTAAACAGAGGAGAAATAGTTAACTAGTTCAATGAGATCACCAGGAAGGATGTCTGAAATGGCACCATAATGAGTCCACCATCTCAGAAACCTGGTAGGTAATTCAGATTTGAATTTCTGATCAAAGGAGATGAACTAAGAGTGATTAAAAGTTTCATTTTGGTACAAGAAGATCTTGAACCAAGCATCAACATAATCATGGTAATTGTACTGAATAGAGTGACCAGGTAAATCTCGAAGCTGATAAGGAGGACCCCATTCAGCTTGGGAAACAATACTGTGAATGTAAATGGAATGATACAGAACCTTGCTAGCATAGGTTCGATCATAAATAGGTTTGATCAAGACTGATTGATGATGGATCAAAATATCTTTGTAATAGGTAAGTGTTTTCTCTGGATGTGAGAGGATAAAATGGCATCCAAAGCCAAAATGGGATTTAGCAATTTCATGGATTACTTGGCCTTTAGGGTGACTGGGTTCTAAATTGCATGTTACCATAGATCATATCTACATAAACATAACGTAACGTGACACCTACATAAACGTAACGTGACACCTATGATCTAGGAAATTGAATGTTATCATAGATCATATTTATATGAAACATAACGTGAAACCAATATAAACCAGCAACATTTTCACATTCAATTTTTAAAAATAAAAACTCATTAAGTTTGCGAAACGTAACGTGACACATTACGTTACGTTTATGTAGGTGTCACGTTACGTTACGTTTATATAGATGTCACGTTACGTTACGTTTATGTAAGTGTCACGTCACGTTACGTTTATGTAGGATCTTGCAGAATGCATTCCTATCTAAATAGGACTTGAGACTC
>JAPPVO010006638.1:0-31860 GCA_030407325.1 Camellia japonica | reverse complement strand
TTGGTGTTTGTCATGCCCGAACGACTTCCGGTGGTCTGGTAAAGCCACCTGCCTGTTTTTCGGTGAGTTCCTAGAGACCAACTGGGACGATGAAACTAGAGTTCGAATGGCTCATGCCTAGAACGCAAAGGTTCGGGATTTCCGAGACTAAAGTCTGGTTTAAATACCCAGGGGGTGTACCCTCGGCATGAAATCTGTATGGAAGCCCCATAGGTTGAGGCGGCATGTTTACGCCTCAATTCTGGATACTGAACCAACCTAGTATATCGCCCTGTTGGTAAGATAGGGAAAGCTGGAATCATAGTCGTCATCATAGTGCATTGTCATGCATCATTTAAATACTGCATATGTCATGCATTTCAAAAAAAAAAAAATCCAAAAAAAACAAAACAACACGCAGCATATGTCATGCATCATTGTAAACTGCATATGTCATGCATCATTCTAAATATTGCATATGTCATGCATATCAAAAAACAAAAAAAAAAACATGCATATGTCATGCATTATCATATATAGTGCATATGTCATGCATTTCAAAAAACCTGCATATGTCATGCATCACCATTGTAGTATAGTGCATATGTCATGCATTTTCTGTAAATATCCATTTCCATTGCATTGTAGTTGCATGCATCCACTGCATCATCCTCCATCCATGGCTTGCGCCTTTCCTTGTTGAGCTTGGTCTGGTATGTGTCCATACTTTTCACGTCAAAACACAGTTCTGCATGTGTACGCGCCTATTCCACGTTGGTATGTTGGTTTGAGGGTAGCGGCACCTTTTCTGTGCTAGACATGGCTTGTACGTGTACATCCCCTTCCTAGGCAAAACTTGGTTTGGCCTGTGTGCCATATCCATTGTATCCATTGTAGTTGCATGCATCCACTGCATCCCCTTCCATTTATGGCTTGCACCTCTCCTTGTTGAGCTTGGTCTGGTATGCGTCCATACTTTTCACGTCAAAGCACAGTTCTGTATGTGCATCGCGCCTACTCCACGCTGGTATGTTGGTTTGAGGTTGCGGCACCTTTTCTGTGTTAGACATGGTTTGTATGTGTGCATGCCTTTCCTAAGCGAGATACGGTTTAGCCCGCGCGCCATAATCACATATTACATTGTAGTGTAATTGTTGCATCCGGCATTAGGATCATTGTTCTTTCCTCAGCGGGTCGTCAACCCACTTATGTCAATCCACCCAATACTCGTCCTTGTGTCCGTCTACATCACTCATAGTTCTGCATGTGTATCGCGCCTATTCCACGCTGGTATGTTGGTTTGAGGTTGCGGCACCTTTTCTATGGTAGAGGACTTGTTACTTCCATCAACCTATTTGACATTTGTGTGGTTTCGAATCGCTCACGATCGAATCATGATTCAATTGCCCTGCATGTAGTTTGCATGGTTTCAATTGCATTGCATATCATTTGCATTATTTATACATAGTTTTGTATATATTGCATATCATTTTGCATTCATCATCGCATTGTCATGCATGTTGCTAACAGTATCATACCTGTTAAGTTTGCTTTCTTTGCAGGCACGATATTGTATGTACGGCTCATTTGAGGCCGGTGCAACCGGAAGAGTCGCACAGGTATTGTATTCTCCGCGTGAGACGTATTGAGAATTGCATAATTCTCTTACATCCTTTCTGCGTTGTAGTGTAGATTGGTATATGCTAGCTTATAACTGTCGCATGCGTGCTTCATTACAGCTTTCTTTGCATGATCATAAGTTATGCTTGGCTTCTTGCATTTGTGTTGCATCTTGCCCCCGTCTACGGGCGCATACCTTATCTGCGGCTTGTATGCCTATGCCTGAACTACGCTGGTTTGATTCTAAAGGGATACGTAGGCAGCTTGCGAGTTCAACCATTTGCGCTTTGTATGTTTGTCCAGTCTTCGGCCTTGTCAAAAATGGGTCGTCTCTGGGCTTTGACATTCACTCCCGTCATTGTTATGACTTCCAGTTCTGTCAAAGAGGCAACTGTAGACACCCCATTTTTGACCGTCCTCAAGACCTGGACGTCACCGCTTGAACACTCGGTGATTATCCATGTTCGTGTTCGTTTGGAGTTCCCGGAGTTCTCGGCTACGCGCCTTGCCTCAGGACCTCCGAACTTGACCGTTTTGTGTCTGGTTTTGCACCAAACACTTGTGCTTTGCCTTGGAGGGGCAGGGAATGCCTTGTGAGGCATCCCCACACACCACGGCAGTGGCTAGAGGCCACCGGCTGGTTGGTGTTGCCATCGGCACTATATTGTGCCGGTCGGCACTCTTTTGTGCCGGTCGGCAGTCAATTTTGTCAAAATGACAATTTTGCCCTGCCGACTACTGTGCAGTTGCTTTTTGAGATATTTTGAAGCAGCTGTATAGCATTTGTTTCCCCTCCATACACGTGTATGGAGGGATGAGCCTTCTGGTAGCTTAACTTGTAAGTTTAGTTGCCTATAAGAGAAGGCTCTCTTCTCTTGGCTCAAGGGTTGAGAGTTAGACATTTTAGAGAGAAAAGACAGAGAAGAAGCTCTGGTTTTAGGGTTTGAATTCTATATCTATTCTATCTCTCTTTTGCTCTCTTGTTTGTACACTAGGTGTTTGTGTCTCACTATTGCACATTAACACCTAGTGTTTCACCTTCCCTTGGCTACTGAGGTTCCAAGAGGTTGTTCTTGGTGTTTTTGGCTGGATTTGAGCCCAAGGAAGCAACAACATCATCTTTGGTGAAGAAGGTCAACAAGGGTGAGAAACTTGCTTTATTTCCCCATTCTTGCATTCCATTTTTACCTATCTTTGAACTGTTTTTGTGCTTGGTGTTTAATACAAAAAAGTTCTATTTTTTTAGTCCTCTTGATAGTTTATTAAGGTGCTTTGTGCTTTGGGGAAGTTTGAGCCCCTCTTAGGCCTTGAAAGGCCTCATTTTTGTGCTATTTTGTGAGAGCTCCGGGATTTTGGTGTTGGGGTCTCTTCACCATTGAAATCTTGAGGGATTTCAGTGGTGTAGATGATGCCTTGAAGTCCCAAGAAGGAGAGGGCCCCCCCTCTCCTCCTTGTTGTCCTTGAAAAGGACCTATTTTGCCCCTTGAGGGAGCCTCATGTTTGGTTGTTTGTTGGTTATGCCATGGCTGCATTTTGTGTTCATTATGCCATGATATAACATTGCTAAGAGTTGGTTTTGGTCCCTTATGCATGCTTTAGCATAGTTGCCATGTAATGCCTTGTATTGCCTTAACATGTCTTAGGTTGTTAGCCCTAATTTGAGCATGCTTTAGGCTTAGATTCATGAAGATTTTGTGCTTATCTTGACATGTTTTAGGTCTGTCCATAAGTGTTTGGGTTGGTCTTGGCATGCTTAGTATAGCCTCTTTGCGTTTTAGGCTTGCTAGCCTTGAGCATGAATGTGTAGCATGCCTTGTTTGCATCATTTCAATGGTTTGAGACCATTTGCCATGTTATTTCAGTCCATTTAACATGCTCATATGTTTGCATTGCATGCCTCTTTGATGTTTCAAGAGCTCATGTTGTATGTTCCTTGAGAGTGCATGTGTGCATGCCTTTTAATTTAAACCATATAGATGCCATCTAAGTGGTCCTTTGGGCTGATTTTGTGTGCTAAAAATCTGTTTTTAGTTGCTTAAGTCTTGCCATGCTTAGTCTCGTCAAGTGTAGTTCAATACTCCTTTGACTTGCTTTGAATACTTGGCCATTTTGCATGCATTTGCTTGTCTTGTTTAACATGATTTAGCATCATTTTATAGCATGATTTTAGGGCTCATGTTGCATGCTAAGTGTCCATGATACCCCCTTTCGAGTGTGCTTGAAGGTTGCTTACTTGGTGCCTAAGTGTTAAGTCTTAAGATATGCATGTGTGTGTGTGTGTGTTGGCCTTCATTTTTGGGCACTTTGGCCACTGATTTTAGGCCTATTTGGAATGGCCTAAGTCATGTTTAAGCCCACCCCATTGTTTGATTTACGTGTTTGTCTTGTAGGTGTGTTTGCATATTAACATCCGTGCATTACATTGTCCGTTTTGCATGCTAGCTAACATGTTTAAGATTGCATTACATCAATGCACATGCTTGGCCTTTGAGATGAGCATGATAGAGGTTTGGCACCCTTTTGTTTTGTTTGGTTTGCATGCATTTGAGATAAAAGTTGCATACTTGGTTCTGTGGGCCATCATGCATGGAAATGCGTGATTGGTGGCCCGAGAATCGAGGCCGTGCCCCTTTGAGTCACAAATATGATAAGGGGCATGATTGGTGCACACATTGTTGGAATTACATTGCCATGCAAGTTTTTGCCCTCTGCTGCTGTGAGTTGCAGGTTCTGCAGACATTCAGTGCCGGCCGGCAGTATTTAGTGCCGACCGGCAGTCTATTTATGGCCGATGGATGTATTTTGTGCCGGTGGCCACATACTTCAGCCGGTGGTGTTTCCCCTCAGCCGGTGGTATCCCCCAGTGCCTTGAGAAGTAGTTCTGAGACTTTGGCAGTTTTCAGAAAGGCAGAGCAGGGAAAACAGAGGCAAGCTAGGCATGGCAGTGCAATTCCGAGCAAGTCCCGAGCATGCGTTGCATCCGGCCCTCATCTTGAGGCGGTTTACTGCTTTAATTAGATTAATTAATTTATTTGATTAATTTAGTTGGATTGTAATATTTTAATTAGTTTGCGTAGCTAATTAATCTGTATTATTCTTTTGGTCCCTCCGAGCGAGGGCATAATTTGTAATAAGCGTGTGTGAGTGGTGTGTATGTCTTCCAACCCCACGTCTTTCTTCCCTTTTATTTATCTGCTTATGATGGTAGATTAGGGCACGTCTATTTTAGCATACCTTATGCAATGCATGCGTGCATCCATGCATTTGTCTAAACATGCACCGGGCTCGGTACATCATACAAACTGCATCGTACTTTCAATTCCAAATTGAATACGTGATAGTTGTAGCATTTCACGTGCCATTTTAGGGTTAGCCGAGCCTACTCTAAATTGCATCATTGCCTGTGTTGCATTAGTCACTTAACATGACCTAGGGACATGTATGTCTGCTAACTAGTTTCTTATTTTGGCACGGAGTACGATGTAAGTATTTTACGCTTTAGCATATAAGCATGCGTGTGAATGTTGCCATGACAGTATGCTTACCATGCGGCTAAGTGCTTACATGAGATAAACTGTTTGAATGCCTGTGGGTGGAGGTTGGGTTGCTTGAATTGGAAAACTCGTTGAAATCCGTATTTTAGCCTACTTACGAGTAGCAAATTCCAAAGCATTTTCAAAGAAAACGGGTATGCAATGCTTATTTCCAAATTAGGCAATCTAGTCTATATTTGTTTTGCTGTGCGCATAATATAGTAATTCTAGGCTAATAATTGGGATAAGAACGCATAATGTTTTCAAAATCGGATATCACGGTTAGTAGAGGCCGGTCTTCAGACCGGGCGAAAGGGGGTGCTCATAGCTGACCTTCCCCGATCGTACCCAAGCTCCCGAGCCAAGACATTTGGTGATGACGGACATGTGGCCTTCGGCACGAGTCAGGGTTTCCTAAATTCCCCCATTAAAAATATTTAGGTGGCGACTCTATAATCTGGCAAAGCAGTCCATGTTTGGCACTACTTTTCAAAAAATCTGTTTTTCTTCAAAACGATTTGCCAGAGTTGGACTCTTTGGTTCAGATTTAGAACCGCAACACAAAAGGAGAGTCCGAGCTGTAGCGAGGTCCCCCGCGGGCTTGTTACAGGCTCACAACGAAGCTGAAAGCAGTGCACCTAAGAGACTGAAATCAGGAGATAGCCGAGCTCCTGGGCGGACCAAAGAGGACCTGAGAGATTACCTGAAGAGGAAGCAAGATCATGCCGAGGTAACTTCAATAGTTAAACCAAGAACACCATTCTTGGTAGAGTTAGACAAAGTTGAGGCCCCGAAGAGATTCAGTATGCCAAGGTTACAGATATACGACGGTAAGTCGGACCCCAACTTTCACGTCGGCTTGTACCTAAACTCGATGGCACTGTACACCGGGAACGAGCCGTTGCTTTGCAAGGTGTTCCTCTCATCCTTCGGGGAGATTGCATCGAACTGGTTTCACAAATTACCAAAGGGAAGTGTGAAGACCTGGGAAGGCCTGGCCGAGATGTTCGTGGCCAGATTCGTGACAAACAAACTGCAGCCATTAAGGGTGGACGCCCTGATGGCTCTGAGAATTAGCATGAAGGCCTTAGGGCCTACACACAAAAGGTACTACGAGGTGTTCAACCAAATACCCGAGTGCAACCAAGAGGTGGCGGTCGTTTCTTTCAAGAACAACCTAAAAGATGACTGCCCACTACGAAAGTCTTTGGCAAAGACATTGCCAAAAAGCATGGAAGAGCTCATGGCCAGAATTGAGAAATATGCCAGAGCCGAGGAGGATACGTCAGGGACTAAGGAGACAAAGCAAGAGAAAGGAAACGGCTCGCCGAAGTGAGGCCGAGGTAACAACGGATCCAACAAGCAAGAGATAGGACTAAGGGCTACACAGGCAGTCACAACTGTGTTTCGAATCCCAATTCACAAAGTCCTGGATAACATCCGAACCCAACCCTATTTCAGAGCACCGTCAAGGGTACCAGGAGAGTTTATGGAAAGGAGCCTTGGTAAGCATTGCGCCTACCATAACGAAGATGGGCATATGACTCAGGGTGCAGAGCCCTGAAGGCATACCTAGAAGACCTGGTAAGGTAGGGCCATTTGAGGGACCTTGTAGATGAGGCCAGGACAAGGGAGGAGCAAGCAAGACTTCCTCAGGCACCACAGCTCCACCTCCCCCAGCACAGCCCACAAGTAGGAGGACCTCGGGTAATTAATGTAATTCACTCGAAGCTCAACGAAGATGAAATACGGGGGAGACTCAGAATGTAAAACACTTGCAGCATGTGTACCAGGTCGGCAGAAAAGACCTCGGGCCGAAGAATGCTAGGGACCGTGGTGTCCTTCACTGAAGCTGACCTTGAGATGATACAACATCCGCACAACGATGCCTTGGTAGTATCCCTCTAGGTTGGGGAGTGCCAAGTGAAACGCATCCTAATTGGCCAAGGCAGCTCTCTTGTGACATCATGTATGTCAGATGTTACAAGGAGCTAGGCCTTCACCCTGATGATATGGAGCAATCCAATGGCCCAATGGTGGGGTTCAATGGAACACCGACATAGCTGCTGGGCGCGACAAGCTTGGAGGTGCAGGCTGGCACCAAGAAGATAAAGACGGAGTTCACCGTAATCGACACACCTTCCCCTTACAATATTATCTTGGGAAGGTCATGGTTGCATGCAATGGGGGTTGTTCTCTCAACATTACATCAACTATTGCGGTTCCCAACAGAGCATGTGATAGAGGAGGTCAGAGGAGATCAGCTGCAGGCAAAGAATTACTCCATGGCAGCAATGAAATCCACCTGTAGCATACGAGAACCAGAGAAGGCAGAGATTGAAGACGAGGACATGGAAGTCCTAGAGGATGTCGGCAAGGAGACTGCCGAGAAGAGTGAAGAAGCACTGAAGAAAATCCTCGTCTAGGAGGGGGATGAAGAACGTTTCCTTCTTCTCTGCTCAGGCTTAGTCGAAGAAGAGGAAAAAGAATTGGAAGCTTTCTTGAGAGCAAATACTGAGGTGTTTGCTTGGACGCCTTACGAAATGCCTGGCATTGACCCCGAGGTCACTTGCCATAAATTGAACGTTGACAGGTTGGCCAAACCTGTAATCCAACAAGCAAGAAGACTGACGTTGATGCACGTTGAAGCAGTGGAAGAGGAAGTAGACAGACTTTTGGAGGCCAGGGCTATTCGAGAGTTAAATTACCCAACATGGCTATCAAATACAGTGGTGGTAAAGAAAAAGAATGGTAAATGGAGGGTCTGCGTGGACTTTACCAGCCTGAACAAGGCCTGTCCCAAAGACAGTTTTTCTCTACCCAAGATTGACCAACTGGTAGATGCCATTTCAGGGCATGGAAGGATGAGCTTCCTGGATGCCTACAGGGGGTACCATCAGATAGCCATGTACCCCCCAGATGAAGAGAAAACTGCATTTATCACCCCAAAAGGGCTGTATTGCTACAGAGTGATGCCTTTTGGGTTGAAAAATGTAGGAGCAACTTACCAAAGATTGGTAACCAAGATGTTCAAACACTTGATTGGCGGAACGGTGGAAGTTTACATCAATGACATGGTCGTGAAGACCAAGGAACCTGAAGGTCATCTGGCTGACCTGAGAGCAGTCTTTGACATCCTTAAAGCATATCGGCTCCGACTCAATGCATCGAAGTGTGCATTTGGAGTTGGATCTGGTAAGTTCTTGGGATACCTGGTGAGTAGAAGGGGCATTGAGGCCAGCCCAGATCAGATTAAGGCCATCCAGAGTTGAAGAGCCGATGTCGGCAAAACAGGTGCAAATGCTGACTGGAAGGGCTACAGCCCTGAACAGGTTCATAAGCAAAGCTCTGACAAATGCAAACCCTTCTTCAGCTTAGTGAAGAAGGCCACAGACTTCTTATGGACAGAAGAATGTGAAGACGCCCTAGCCGACTTAAAGAAATATTTGACCACGACTCCAATTCTCTCAAATCCAGAACTTGGAGAGGAGTTGTTCCTGTACTTAGCAGTTTCAGAACACGTGGTAAGCGCAGTGGTAATCCGAGAAGAAAAATGGGAGCAAAGGGCTATTTACTATGTAAGCAAAACCCTGGTTGATGCAGAAACCAAGTATTTACCCCTAGAAAAATTGACGCTGGCTTTAGTAATGGCTTCAAAGAAGCTGAACCATTACTTTCAAGCCCACAAAATTGTGGTGCTAACAGAACACCCTTTGAAGTCCCTGTTGCAGCAAGGAGATCTAAGGCAGAATAGCCAAATGGGCAGTGGCCTTGGGGCAGTATGACCTGGAATACAGGCCCAGAACAGCAATCAAAGGCCAAGTCTTGGACGACTTCGTGGCCGAGTTCACTCTAGGAGCCATCACACATCGGGCTCCGTTGAGCCAAGATGAACGATGTCCAAACGAACAAAGAGGAGCCCAGCCGAAGGCAACAGAACGAAGGAAAGAAGAAAAACTCAAGCCTTGCAGCATTTACATCGGTGACTCCTTTCGACTGTTTGTTGATGGGAGTTCAAATCGACAAGGAACGAGGGCAGGAGTGTATTGGTATCTCCAGATGGGCAGATACTAGAGCAATCCATTCGCTTGGGGTTCAAGGCCTCAAACAATGAAGCAGAGTATGAAGCATTGATTGTAGGACTGAAACTGGCAGTAGCAGTAGAAACAGATGAGGTGATAGTTTTTTGTGACTCTCAACTTATAGTCAACCAAGCAACAGGCGAGTTTGCAACCCGAGATGAACGTATGTCGGCATACGCAAAGGAGGTCGGCAGATTGGTGGCTTTGTTTCAGAATTGCCGACTACAGCAGGTTAGCCGAGATGATAACAGCCACGTCGATGCCCTAGCCAACATGGCCAGTGCAATACAACCTGGAAAGGCAAGGACGATAATGGTTGATTACTTGTCGGGCCGAGCATCGAATCAATGACCATCGAGCGTGAAGCAATGTGTGTGGACATGGACATGGGACCAAGCTGGATGGACGCAATAATAACATTCCTGAAAGAAGGAAAACTGCCAGATGATCACAAAGAGGCACACAAGATCAGATTGAAGTTGGCAAGATTCAATCTGACAGCAGAGGGACATCTCTACAGAAGATCCTTCACTGGACCCCTTTTGAGGTGTGTACATCCTTCACCAATTGAAGATTTTTTATACGAAATACATGAAGGAATATGTGGAAACCACGTTGGGGGCAGATCACTTGCCCATAGGGCCATTACCCAGGGGTATTGGTTGCCCTACATTCAGAAAGATGCAGAAGCCTACGTGAAGAAGTGTGAAAAGTGCCAAAGGTTTGCACCTCTGATACACCAACCAGCAGCAGACCTAAACCCAGTATCCAGTCCTTGGCCGTTTGCCCAATGGGGCATGGATCTCGTTGGACAACTCCCCCAAGCAACTGGACAAAACAAGTACTTGCTGGTGGCAACAGACTACTTCACCAAGTGGATAGAAGCTGAACCCCTTGCCAAGATTCGAGATGTGGATGTGAAGAGCTTCATATGGAAGAATATCATCACCCGATTTGGGATTCCAAGAGCAATAGTTACAGACAATGGAACACAATTTGATAGTAAGCTAATCAAGAGCTTCAGTGCAAAGTTCAAAATCAAGAATTACTTTTCAACCCCAAGCTTTCCCCGAAGCAATGGACAAGCAGAAGCATCCAACAAAGTTATCCTGGATGGGATAAAAAAGAGGTTGTAGGCAGCAAAAGGAAAGTGGATGGATGAGTTGCCCAGTGTACTCTAGGCATATCGAACTACGCCGAGAAGATCAACAGGGGAATCCCCCTTTGCCATGGCTTATGGCACAGAAGCTGTCATTCCGCTGGAGGTCGGCATCCCAAGGACCAGAACACAGGGAGTAGAGAACGGGACTAATGATGTACTCTTAGCCCGAGATCTGAATCTTATAGAAGAAAGAAGGGAGAAAGCTGTAATTCAACTCGCAGCATGCCAGCAGCAGCTTGCCAGAGCTTATAATAAAAAGGTCAACCCAAGGGAGCTTCAAATCAATGACCTCGTCTTGAGAAAAGTCGTCGGCAACAAGAAGGATCCCAAAGAGGGCAAGCTTGGCCCAAATTGGGAAGGACCCTACAGAATCATCTCGGTACTGGGAAATGAGGCATATCGGCTTGAAGATAATGAGGGCAAGGAGTTGCCAAGGCTCTGGAATACTTGCAATCTTAAGTTTTTTTATCATTAAATTCTCTTGTACTTTGTTATTTGCCGAAGCAATAAATAAAGTTTGATTTTTTTCGAGACCGATATGATAGTTAATGACGTTTCCAAAATACATGTATAATGAGAACCCAAGTGGAACTTAAGTTCACATTAGGGGGCAGAGAGTTGGATAATGGTTTTAACACTTGTTGAAATTTGTGAAAAATTTACAAGTTGAAGTTAAACCGAGATCATGTTTAACGCTTGTTGAAATTTGTGAAAAATTTATAAGTTGAAGTTAAACCGAGATAATGGTTTAACACTTGTTGAAATTTGTGAAAAAATTACAAGTTGAAGTTAAACCGAGATCATGTTTAACGCTTGTTGAAATTTGTGAAAAATTTACAAGTTGAAGTTAAACCGAGATAATGGTTTTAACACTTGTTGAAATTTGTGAAAAATTTACAAGTTGTAGTTAAACCGAGATCATGTTTAACGCTTGTTGAAATTTGTGAAAAATTTACAAGTTGAAGTTAAACCGAGATCATGTTTAACGCTTGTTGAAATTTGTGAAAAATTTACAAGTTGAAGTTAAACCGAGATCATGTTTAACACTTGTTGAAATTTGTGAAAAATTTACAAGTTGAAGTTAAACCGAGATCATGTTTAACGCTTGTTGAAATTTGTGAAAAATTTACAAGTTGAAGTTAAACCGAGATAATGGTTTTAACACTTGTTGAAATTTGTAAAAAATTTACAAGTTGAAGTTAAACCGAGATCATGTTTAACTCTTGTTGAAATTTGTGAAAAATTTACAAGTTGAAGTTAAACCGAGATCATGTTTAACGCTTGTTGAAATTTGTGAAAAATTCACAAGTTGAAGTTAAACCGAGATCATGTTTAATACTTGTTGAAAATTTGCGAAAAATTCACAAGTTGAAGTTAAACTGAGATCATGTTTAATACTTGTTGAAAATTTGTGAAAAATTTACAAATTGAAGTTAAACCGAGATCATGTTTAACACTTGTTGAAATTTGTGAAAAATTTACAAGTTGAAGTTAAACTAAGTGTATATTGAACACTTGTTGAAAATTTGTGAAAAAATTTACAAGTTGAGACCAAGACTGTACCAAGAAAGGTACTTGTGTACTTGCCGAGGTACACCATTGGCTTGTATAGCCGAGGTATGTCACCCCAAGAAGGTGACACAAGACTAAGGTGTATATTGAAGACACAAAGTTATTCCAAGTATGAAAGTCATACAAAAGCAGTAAAGGGATGATAAAGATACAAGCATTCAGGAAAAGAAGTTGCATTTATATACAAAAGAGGGCACTTCGGCCTACCAAAAGAGTAATTGTTTAGAGATTACAAAAAAAGGCACATCGGCATGTAAAGAGCTTACATTGTTTCAAAGAAAACCAAAAGTGCAAAGTACAGAAGTAAAAGAAAAACATCCAAATTAAGATTCTTCAGGAACACCAGATGGTTGGGTTTGAAGTTCAGAAGACTGCTGGGAGGACATCTCGACAACCTTCTCAGCCGCGAGCTCAGCGTCTATTTCTTGAAGGGTTTGATCGAGGCTCTTGTCAGCAAAAGGCACGTCCGATGATGCCTTCTCAGGGAAGCATACTTGGGAACCTCCTCACCCTCCTCATCTTGAGTCAAGTCCAGGACTTGCTCATTTGAAGTAGGGGACTTAGCCCCAACAACTTCCTTTGACTTCCTCACCAAAGCCTCCTCCTCAGACTCAGAATCGCCGTTGGATTGGCTTGGAGTTGGGGGGAATGGCAGAGGAAGGACGTTGGTGTTCCTGAGGGGGGAGTCATCTGGGATTTCGAGCTTTTTTAGTAAAGTCATCCAACCAAGGGTGAAACCCTTGTTGCATGCCTGCTTTACCTGTTTCTCGTAATCCGCCGTGACATCGGCCACCCCCTCATTGTATCCCTTTTCGTCTGCGCCTTGACCTCGGTAGCTTTAGTGGCCAAGGCATCTTCAAGTTCTTTCTGGGCCTGGGCCATCTTTTCCTCGGCCTCTTTCTTTTCGGCCTCAAGAACCTTCTTGATGGCCTCTGCAGAATCTGCCTTCTCCTCGACGTCATCCTTAGCTTTGATAGCAGCCTCGGCTTGATCCTCTAAGGTCTTCATTTTTTATTGCAAGTTTTTATTACTCTTCTGCAGACCAGAGACCTCCCTCTTCTTGTCGGCCAGCTCCTTCCGATTCTCAAAGGCTTGCATTGAGAAGGAATAAGCATGCTGGATGGCCTGAAAGTGAACAAAACAGAAGTTAGTAAAATTCTCCAAGTATGGAAAAATAAAGAAAGAACCCAAGTACCGAATAAAGAGCCTTACTTGAACAGAGTGCTGGAGCATTAGAGCAAAGTTTTCATACTCGCTATATCGGCGTTCCGGTTGAGATCGCCGGGAAGAAGCAAAGCGGTACTAAGAGCGACACCGACGTTAACGTGATCGGCACTGTCGCCAACTCTAACTGGCCTATCCTCCAGTGTAATTTTTGGGGCCTAGGGGGAGTCGAACTTCATGGAGCCCAAGGCTGTTGCAGAAGACGACCTCGGCCTCTTTGATCTTGTAGAGTCGGTTGGTTGGGCCTCGGCTGGCCTCTTCTCGGCAGCAGATGCGGTCTTCTCACTCTCAGCCAATTTGGAGATTGGCAAGGTGTCCTCAGAATCGACCTGGGTCACCTTTGCCTTTGGCTGAGCCTTCTTAATCCTTTTTTGCTTCGACTTTGGCTTAGTTGGTACTGGTTGAGCATCAACTGAGTCAGGAATATTGGCCAAAAGATCTTTAGCAACTGCTTTTGGGCGACCCATCTCAGCAGCAAAAACAGTTCGTCATCGTCATCGGCGTTGAGATAGAGGGATCAGGAATGGAGCTGAGGTGGACGGCTGCTCTGCTGGATTAGAGGTCGACCCCTGATCTGGCCAAGATGAGGAGGCTGCTTGAAGAGTTGTGGCAGAAGGAGGAGATTGGCTTTTCTTCTTCTTCGGGACGTCGGGGAGTACCAACTTGTAGGTTGGGATAAAGTTGAGTAGCAGTGGGGCTTTTCGCTTATGAATTGGCAAGTCCAATAGCTTCTTCAAGTCCTTGCTGGGAAGGAAGACTGGCGAAAGCCCTTTGGTGGCTGAGGAAAAACTGCAAAAAAGAAGAGCACAGACGTCAGAACAAAGTATCGAAATCATGAAGAAAGAGGGCAAGAAAAAGTGACGCTTGGCCCTTACCACCTCCTTCCCCGAAAACTGTTCGGCTTAGGGGATAAAGGTGGAGGTCATCGTCGGGCTGAAACTCCCAGTTGCCCGAGACGATGAAGTAATCGTCCCTAGCACCCTTGTTTGAGTCTGGGAGGTCGGCAATAAGCTTGTACTCAGTTGACCTCGGCTTGAGGTAGTAGATATGGCCTTTTTCTGATTTTAGGCGACACATGGTATAACAATACTAAATATCGGCAAGGGTGATCCTAGCGTTTTCATTCTTGGCTAAGGCAATTATGCCATTGATAACTCGGTAAGAGTTGATGGCAAGTTGCATTGGGTTCAATTTGTAGTAGTGAAGGACTTCTCGGAAAAGGGGATCAAGTGGAAACTTAAGTCCACATTCGACAAAAGCCACTACTGGGAAAGGCATAAGGTTTACATCCGGCATAATAGAGTCTTCCTCCCCTGCCAACCTAAGGTGGACGTCAGCAGGAATAGAAAACTCTCGCCTAAAGTACTCTAGTTTGATCGGGGTGTCTACCCTATGATTCCACATACCCATGATGTCGGCCTAAACTGGAGGAGTTGGGTTTCAGAATGAAGTGTTTTGGAGGGTTTTAGGGATCTCGGCTAAAGCCCACAAATACACAGAATCTGTGGAATCGTTTCAGTTTTTCCTAAAGATTTGTGGGTTCTACAAACAAATCCCAAACCTAGATCTATGGAATCGAAGATTGAAGGCACGAATCTGGAAAAGTCATAGAAACAGAAAAGCAAGAATGTGTTTCAAAATCAAGAACAGTGATGAACTATCAAGAACACTGTGACAGAGTGTGTGCAAGGGTACAAGGCCAAGAACAGTGGCAAAAGTGAACAAATGTGTGAGCAGTGTGTGAAAACTCAAAAAAGGATTGGGCAAAAACAGAATTGCGAAGCAACCATACTCAAATACATGAACAGATTAAACTAATCAAAAATATAAGCAGGTTCGAAAAAATGACAGAGTTTAAGGAAAAATCAAGAACTAAAGCCAGGAGTTAACAGTGCTTACCAGAAAAAGTGAAGCCAGTGTTGAGTTCGCCGAAGTCAGATGAGCAAAAGCAGCGGAAAAAACTAGTAAAACCTCGCCAGATGAGGTGAACGGCGGTAGCAGAGCTTGAAAACTTGGAATAATGAAGGATTTGAGAAAGTAAGAGAAAAAGAGAGTTTGAACAAAGACAATGAAAAGTGAAGAGACGAAGAGAGAGAAATTGATTTTGATCAAAACGCGAAGAATGGCAGCAAAACACCATCAATGAGCCTAGAACGACGTATTGATCAGACGGCGCACACAGGCACGAGACGACTTAGCAACGCGTGACGAGCACTGCCCAAAGAGAGAGAGACGCGTGGCTAAAATGGTTGAGTTATTATGCATGACAGCTCATACGCAAGAAGAAGCTCTTGGAATTCTTTTTCTTTAGAAGACATGCCGGCTTGAATGATGATCTCGGCTGATAAATTTGAACAACCCTGGTTAGTGGTTTTAAAGCATTGATAAAAAGTAGACTATAGGTCTTGGTCAAACTGAGTCGACGAGTTCTCACTTCGGCAATGAATAAAGAAGCAAGCTTAGGCGACGTTCTAAAAGGTAGAACTGATATAGGTTCCATCACCTCAGGGTGCCGAGGTAATAGAATCTACGGGGCAGTTGTGGGGATATATTTTCTAAGTATCAGCACGTGGCCAAGGTGACGCCGACGTGTCAGCCGACATGCCATGTGTCTTGGTCGTGACGCCGAGATGATCTCGGCCAGGCCGAGGTTATCTCCGAAGATATCGGAATCCAGGATAAGCGGATAAGGGACAAGAGTCCTAGAATGAGGAAGGACTTCAGCATGGATAAGGATAACACTCTTAGGGAGTCTATCTTTATCTCTTGGAGAGTCCAGGATAAGCACTGAGCAAGAGTCCATTGAAACTAAGCTTCTATTGGGACTAGGATTGAATGAGCTATAAAAGAGAGGCACCCCCGATGGGTCTAAGGTACGCAATTTATATTCAGAACAGTGAGCTAAGCACTATTGATTATCTTTGAGAGATATTTGATTACTGACTTAATCATCGGAGTGCCCCGGGTGGACGAACCACCGCCGAAGTCTCTTCTTTCTGTTGCAGGTTGTTCAGGCTAATCCTATTCTGCTAGTGTTCTCCAGCTGAATACTGAGTTGGCAGTGTGGTCAGAAATTCACTCACATAGGGGGGATCCACTGGCTTCTCCTTTGGTCTTCCCCTCCGCACTTTTGTAGATGGAGCAATAGCACCAATGAATTCCTCCCTCACCACTCGAGCTTGATGCAAAGTCAAGGAGGGCTCAATCGGAATGTGATTGAAAACAAAATTGTTTCGGTCCTTCCAGATATACCAACCTGTCCAGGCTACCATGCAAAAGAAAGCTTTCTGTTCATCAGCTTTCTGAAAACTTTCCATCATGTCACAAGACCATTCCAAGGCTGAGTTGATAGACGCCCAATCCACTTTGAAGCTAAGCTCACTATCGTACCACACCGCTCAAACCCATTCACAATGGAATAGCAAATGTTCAACAGACTCTAGCACCTTTCTACAAAGAGGCAAAGAGGTGAATGTGCACATTTCCTCCTAAACAGATTTTCTTTGGTGGCCAAAGCATTGTTACACACCTTCCACCAGAAATGTCGAATCTTCAGTGGGACTTTGAGGGACCAAATCTTTTTCCAAAAATTACCAGGAGGTTGAAAAGAAGTTGAAGGTCTAAGGGAGAGGTGATCAGATACATTCGTCAATGCAATGTCATACCCAAATTTGACCGAGTATTCATCCTTGGATTCAAAGTGCCACACGAGAGTCTTCTTTATCATCCAAAGCTAAGGGAATAGAACAGATAGCTTGGACTTCTACCTCTGAAACCATCTGCCTAAGAGAGACCTTCTTCCAAGTCTTGCTTGAGCAATCTATTACATCTTTTACCCTGTCAACCCAGCTGTCCACTGGCTTTGGAGTGAGCAATTTAAACCCAGAAATAGACGAGATCCATCTGTCTTCCCCAAAAAGAGTGGACACTACACTATTTACTAGCCATCTTATCCCTTGTGTAGAATTTCTCAGCCTTGAAGAATGCTAGCCCAAGCCCAAGACGCCCGACAACCTTTACTTGCTTTCATAAAATCTGAATTTGGGTAGTAGACTCCTTTCAAAACCCAGGTACAAAAATGAATTCGGGTATTTCAACAAACGCCACCCTTGTCGAGCTAATATGGCCAAATTAAACATGTGATCTCTAAAGCCAGGCCTCCTTGAAGTTTTGAAACCCCCATCTACCCCCAACTAACCCAATGAATCCCTTTTCCTTCTAGATCGCCACCCCACCAAAACTTGCTAATGTAGGAGTTCAGCTTCGAGCGAAATTTCTTTGGGAATGCAAAGTAGGCCATTGCATTGGAAGGAATGGCTTGGGCCACAGCCTTAATTAGCGTCTCTCCCCTGGCCTGCAATAACAACTTCAACTTCCACTCTTGTAGCTTGGAGAGAATCTTCTCAATTATAAACTCATAAGCTTCCACCTTCAATCTACCCCAAAAACAAGGAAGACCCAAGTATTTGGCATCTGATTGTGTGAGTTTCAAGCCCGTCAGATTACAAATAGAACTGCACAAGTTAGGAGAAACATTTAAAGAGAATTGAATGTTCGATTTATCAAAATTTACCTTATGCCTAGAAGTGTCATAATGGATCTGCAAGAGATCCAACACATGTTGAAATTCAGCTCTATCCGCCTTCAGAAAGATAAGCAAATCATCTGCAAACAATAGTGCGAGATAGTTGGACACTGCCTTGTGATATTGAGCCTCGAAATCTGATTATTACCAAGGCTCTGAGAAAGAAGTCTCGATAGCACATCCGCGACCAAAATGAAAAGGTATAGCGAGAAGGAGTCACCTTGATGAAGACCACAGGAGGGCAGAAAGAAGCCTTTTTTTCCCCATTAGCAAAAATGGAGAAGGAGACCGTAGATACACACTCCATAACCCACTGTATCCAGTTAGCATGAAAACCCAGCTTTCTTAATACCTCCCCCAAGAAATCCCACTCTACTCTGTTATAAGCCTTATTAACGTCAATCTTAACAGCCATATGCGCAATCAACCCGTTTTTCTTTAATTTAAGAGAATGAAAAGCTTCATGGGCTACCACATTGTTGTCTTGGATCAATCTCCCCGGAACGAAAGCAGACTGGTGTGGGGAGAAAAGGCTCTTCAAATTTTTTTCAATCGATTAGCTAGGATCTTGGTGATAATCTTGAGACTGAAGTTACAAAGACTAATAGGGCAGGATTGTGAAAGCTTGACTGGATTATCAATCTTTGGAATTAAGACAAGGTTAGTCTAATTTAGCTCTTTGAGTAAGTAGCCTGCTAAGAAAAAACTACAGACAACTTTGCAAACATTCTCACCCACTTCCTCCCAATAAGTTTGGTAAAAGAACCAGCGAAAACCATCTGGCCCAAGAGATTTAATTGAACCCAACTGAAAAATAGCTGCTTGAATCTCTTCATTATAAACCGGGAGGATCAATTGTTGGTTTATGTCATTCGTAACCGAAGGCTCTACTTCTGACAAGGCCTCACTAAAATCTCTATTCCCCGCACTCGAGAACAAGTGAGAAAAGAAACCCCTCAAATGACAATCAATTTCAGAATCTGAGTTTAGCCACACCCCATCCTCGGTTTGAAGTCCAAGCAGTTGCTTCCTTTGTCGTCTTTGTATCATTGAAGCATAAAAAAAGCTAGAATTTTTATTACCAAAATTTAGCCAACGAACAAGAGATCATTGATGAAGAAACATCTCCTCCCGATTAAGAGCGCATTTCAAATTAGATTTGATTTGATTTTGTAGCAAAATATTTTCTTTCGAGAAGGGTTGAGCTTGAAGAAGAGCTTACTCAGGTTTGAGACTAACAATCCAAATTTTGTTATTGCTAAAATGCTCTCTACTCCAAGCTTTAAGACCATTCCTACAAGAGTTTAGATTCTTGATCAATTGAAACATTGGAGATCCCAAATGGTGTGATTCCCATTTTGATTATATCACCTCACCACACCTGGGACTCATAGCCCACATTGTCTCGAATTTAAACAGTCGGGGAGCCCGTTTCAGAGGAACGCAATAGTTTAGAACCAAAGGGCAATGAGCTGATCCAAATTGGAGCTCATGGAACACTTGGGCACATGGAAAAATTGCCCTCCAGTAAACAGTAGCCACCATTCTATCCAATCATTTTCAAATGTTTGTTGCCCCTTTTTGATTATTAGACCAAGTGAAAGGAGAGCTTTTAAACTCCAAATCCTTAAGTGCATAATCAGAAAGCAACTCTAAGAAGAATTGGAGCTAGCTCATCTAGCATTCTGCCCATCCTTGTTTCTCACCAATTAAGCCTATCTCATTGAAGTCCCCTATGCAAAGCCAAGGGTAACCATTCTCAAAAGCCATGTGTCTAAACTGAGTCTAAAAGACCCTACAAATCGCATGTTGTGGAGGTGCATGGATGAAAGAGACGGCCCATCAAGCAACCAAATCAGATGATTGAACTATATCTCTAATCAAGTTATGGGACTTAAACCAAATATCAATCTGTACATCATCCTTCCACCATAATGCCAGCCTTCCTAAAATACCATCTGGTTCAACATAACTCTTATGGGAGAAGTGGAGACGTCTATGAATACTTTTCAAAATAGCAACTTTATTCTTTGTTTCCATGAGGAAAACCACCTTAGGTCGATGGGTTGTCACCAACCCTGTGAAGATCTGGACTGTCAAGAGTCGACCTAAACCCTGACAGTTCCAGCTAATAATCAGCATGGGGGTCATAGCTGTTTGGGGCCAGCCACCAAAGCCCAATTTCCTTCATCAATGGGACAATCTGATGGGTAGATGCTTGGAACCTATGAACAACACTCACCCAACTCAAGAGAAAAAGGTATAACAGAGTCCAAACCAAGTCAATTGTCGTTAGGAACCACATTCTCAGCTACTACCTAAACTTCAAATAAATTAGAGACATCCACCCTAACACCCTTACCAACTATCTTTTTTCCCCTTCCTCGATTAGGAGCTCTCGATTTTGCAATAGACTTCACCCGGGATAATGGGATAGGATGGATGTGAACTCAGTCCCTTTGAGCAGTTTGGCCCCGTTTGTTTTCAGAGGTAGAATGGAGGGGATTGATAGTGAGGGGATTGTTAGTGAGGAGATTAAGTAAAATTGTGTTTGTTTTGATGATAGTTGTTAGTGTAGAAATTGTTAAATTATTTTTATATAAAATAAATATAAAATAATAAAACAAATAAAAAATATACAAAAACATTAAACATTAATGTTCTAAAAAAAATGCCCAACATGTAAAAAAAATTTTAAAAAATAAAAATAAAATAAAAAATTTCCAGAAAAAAATAAAACAAGTAAAATAATGATTGTTACTTAACAAAAAATACAAAAAATTAAACATTAATGTTCAAAAAAAAAAAAATGCCCAACATGTAAAAAATAAAATAAAAAATAAATAAAAATAAAAATTTTCTAGTCCGCCGGACTATTTTTCTAATACCAAGTCCTTGAGGCCCATCCGAATCCCCTTGGGGAGGCCTATCCTAATCCGAAGCTCACTATCAATCCCCTCCATATCTCTCAAAACAAACACAATATTAGTGAGTCCCATCTCACTACCAATCCCAATCCTTTCTCTAACTCTCTAAACAAACGGGGTCTTTAGGAGTTCTACAGACCTTCCTTATCTTGGGCCTTATGTTTCAAAGAGAGGCTATTAAAAACTGTTGACATACATTTGTCTAGGACAATGGTCTTGAGATAATTTTATCTTAGGCTTAACGATGGACTCATCTCCTCAATGCCAATTTGGCTGGCACTAGTTTGGCCCACATTTGTCAAAGGGGCTGGGATTAGTATGTTATCAAAGGGTTTTGTTACAAAATAATGAGGCCCAGAGGAGTTCTTAGGCCTATACAATTGACCCTCAGCCCTCACAAGGTTAACCTCCTTAAAGCCCAGCCCACTAGATGAAGAAGAGCACTTACCTCCCAAAAATTCTTGGGGCACTTACCAATAAGCCCCATATACAAAGTTCAAAATTCATCTAATCCTAAAACAAAATACTTGCACCAATTAGTCCTACATATTTTTAATTGTTACCAAAAACTCCTTTTTTTTTATCACTTTAAAAATGTTGCTACATCCAACGACTTCCGTTAGACTCACTGAAGACTCGCTAGAATATTCAACATCACCGGAAAGTCGCTGGAGCATCACCGGAAGTTCACCGGAGTGTTTTGAGCATCGCCGGAAGTTCACCAGAGTGTTTTGAATGTCACTGGAAAATGCTAAAAACATCATCGGAGACTCATCGAAATATTCAAAATATTGCCCCAAAAAAATAAATAAATAAATGAAGAAATTGTAGTTAAAAAAACATAACAACAACAAAGAACTAAGCAAATAATCTGTAATATTGATCAAACTAAAAAGTAAGCTTTGAAACTGTAAAATGTTGCAGTTTCAAAGCATTATTCTATTAAGCTGGAAAACATGTTATGAAATTGCAAAACCTTACAGTTCTAAAGAATGTTATGAAACTGCAACATTTTGTAGCTTTAAAGCATGATTCCTTTTAGCACCAAAAAAAGCTCAAACTATAAAATTTTACAGTTTTCACCGCTTGTAACTAAAACTTAAAAATAATTTATTCAGAACTTGAAATTTTTTTTCCATTAAAACAGAAAAATAAACGTGTGTAACAGATAAAAGGTAGAAAAATTGAGAAATCGAAAGAAAGAATAGATACAGAAAGAATATTGTACTCCGGCAACTATTTTTGGCTTAGATCTAGTCGGATCTCATGCAGATCTACTCAGATCTGATGTAGATCTGAGTATATCTACATAGATCTACTTATCTTTTTCGCCGTCGGTGAAGCTGAAGTAACGAGTGATGTCGGTGGTTGGTGGTTACCGGTGAACCCCAATCAATAGTGGTCGTCGGTCACCGGTGACTATATATTAGAAAAAGAAAGACAATAAGGAATGTGTAATCACCGGTCGTCAGACATGACAAAGAGAAGGAAAGAAAAACATAGAAAATAAAAGAGTGAGAAAAACGTAAAGAATGAGAGAAAAAGCAGAGAGAGAGAGAGAGAGAGAGAGAGGGGGGCAAAAGTATAGAACTTTTGGGTCTACTCAAAAAGTTATTAAATTAAATGATATACACATATTTTAAACAAGACCTACTGGTAATTTTCCCAAAATTGTTTTCCCAAAAAAGATGGGTCATTCTATTTGCACACCACGCATTTTCTCACTATCCACCATTTTTCAATTTTTTTTAATTACCATTTTGTTCCTCAACAAAATTACCAAAGAGGACTTGAATACAATAGTCAACACCATCTACCAATTCACAACTCCTCTTCGTCACCGCTTCCACCTACCCTTCTGTGACAACCCTCACCTCTGATTAGCGTTAAATTGTGATTAAGTATGATAAGTAACTGATTAAGATGAAATCCTAGCTTGATTACATGAGTGTGTTGTTTTAAATGCATTTATATTTGTTCGCCATTGAATGATCTGTTCATGTTTTAATTTCGAATTGCGAATTGAAAGCCTTATCGGCGACCGATTTAGAAATTGATTAGTGTTATATGCTAATTAGGATTTATATGATTTTATGGTAGGTTTAATTAAAATTCAATTTGGAACGATTAAATTAGAATAAATAATGCTAGATTAATTGAATATAGGTTATTTACACAATTGCCACTAGGTGGATTAATTCAAGGCCAATTCTCCTCACACTTTACACATGTTTGACACACCATTCTTCATCCATCTCCTAGACCAAACCAGAGAGAGAGAGAGAGAGAGGGAGAGTAGGAGAAAATTGAGTTCAACAAGAAATCTTGTTTGAATTTAGAGGAATTGAAGAGGATTTGCAAAATTGGGCTACCATACTTGGAATTCAAGACTTAAGGTAGGAAATTCATCCTCTTAATTGTGAATTTAAGTTATTTTATGCATAGTTCATGGAAAATTAGTGATTAGAGTCAAGAATTAGCTCAAAGTGTTGATTTTAGAGTCCATTCTTACATGCATGATCATATCATGAAGTTTTGGAGTTGTTTTGCATGAAATTCTTCCATGCATGTCTAGATTATGGTTGTAATCTTAGAATTTATCATGTTTTTGAGCTCAATCTTGCATTTGGTCATGCTTTGGAGCATTAGAGTTCATAGGAACTCATACATGTTATGTTCTTGCATTGTTCTTCAAGTTTCATTGAAATTGGTGTCAATTAGCATACTTTGGGCTTTGATTTTATAAAGTGATCTTCAAAACATGTTGTATTGTGAGTTCCCAAGTGTTTTCCAGAAAATTGGCTCAAAAGGATGAGTTTTGATATGTTTAATGCTTAGTTTGAGCTTTGGGAGCAAATCTGGAAAACCCAGAATTTGGCTTCCTCACTCGAGCGAAGGATTCCACGCTCGAACGACCACCTTTGTTTTCAGACTCTCGCTCGAGGACGGAATGCTGGCTCGAGCGTAGATTGCAAGCTTTCAGGTTTTTGCGTATGCAAACGCACGCTCGAGCAACGAGACCTACGCTCGAGCGAAGAACTGTGTCTCTGCTCGAGCGAGCATCGAGCGCAGAATTTAAGCAACCAGTACTTTTTACATTTTTGCAGACCGCTCGAGCAAGGAGTCTACGCTCGAGCGACCCCTCTGTTTTGGTAAGCTCGCTCGAGCAAAGAAAGCACGCTCGAGCGAGACCCCTGTTTTCAGCAAGTTTTGAAAAATGTTGTTAAGTGCATTTTTGCATCCTCATTCCATCCTAGGCATTCCTAGGCCATATTTAAGGCATCTTAATGAGGATAATGTTTTAGAACCACACCAAGTCAAGATAGGGGCTAAGTTATTACTCCCGAGTGTGTAATTAGTGTGTGTTCGTTCTGCAACTGTGTAGGGTTGGCACCCGATGACGCTGATTAGCCTGCCTATAGCCCAGTAATCTGTGAGTAACAATGTTGTAAAGATATGTTCAATTATAATTATTTTCTGAATGATCACTGTACTGCTTTCTGAAGTGACATTGTTTACTAAATGAATGTTTGTCCTATTTTATGAACTATACTCGTGGCATCCATAGCAACTTACTGTTACTGTTACTGTTACTGCTACTGCTACAGAAATCTCTGTCAGTTCCAATGTTTGGAACTACTACTGTTTACTATTTTGATGGCCATCAACTGACTGTTCGGTCTATTAAGACCCACTGTACTGTTTTGCTATTGGATGTACCATGTATGACTGCTATGATTTCTAATTGACTGATATGGCATGAAATATGAGCCACTCATTGAATAACTGATTACTGATGCAAATGACTGTTTTATTCACTGAAAGGACATTCATTCTTAACCCCTTTACATAGTTGTTATTCACTGGGCTTTAGCTCACTGTTTATATATGTATATAGGTGGCCAGGCACCGGACCGAAGCTAGGAGCATCAAGTTAAGCTCATGTTTTGTCCAGTCAACCATTGTGCCTCACTTCGAGGTTTCGAGTCTTCTCAAGCCAAGGCTGTTTTTGGGGTGCCTCAGATTCACCCTTTTGTCTTGTTATGTAATGAATTTTTAAGACTTTTGACTGTACAGTTATGATAAAAGGGATTGGATCCCTAACCTGTATGTTATTTGTATCTGATACGTATGTATATATATGTGGCTATGAGTTGGATCATCCATGAAAGTCTTTTTCCATTCAGATTGTCACAGCTCATTGACATCTTTTATTTACTGTTTGGCTTCCGCAGCCCCTTTTATACTGTACTATTGTTATTACTGTCAATTAGGCCTTTGGTAATCACAGATTACTGGCCGGTTACGATGCTAAACCCATAGGGCGGGTTTGGGTCGTGACACCTTCTCATTTCCCTTCGCAACCCCCAACTGCTGCAAGGTGAGTAGAGAGAGAGAGAGAGAGAGAGAGAAATCACAGGCAGTCTACTGCAGCCTGATGACAACGACCCATCCTTACCCATTTGCAAAACTGCCGCCGACGAGGTCATGATTGAGAGAGACAAAGATCGCAGATTGTGATCACGATTGTAAGAGAGAAGCAAAGGTAATAACTAACGAGGATAATGGTTGCGGTAATGGTGACAGCGACGGTGGCTAAGGTTTGTGGGTTGGGGAAGATGACGGTTTTGTATTAATTGATAGGTAAGGGAGGGGTGGTGAGGGTCTCCGAAGAAAAAGAATGAGGAAGAGGATGAGGAAACTAGGGAAGGAGACGACGATGGGAGGGATGGTAGCCGCCGATGGTAGACGATCGGAGGAGGAAAGAGTTGGGTAAGAGGGTGGACGACAATTGCAATGGAGGTAGTTAGAGTTAGGATTTGCTAGAGAAGATAAGGATAATTTGGTATTATTTGAAAATTAGTAGGGTGTGTTGAAACAAAATCAAAATATTCATGTTGTGTGATGTGTGAACTAAGCAAATGGTGTGTAATGAAGCAATCAGTGATGTGTAAATAGAATCTCCCCAAAAAGACCTCTCCTTTTGTAGGTTTCTCAAGTTTATCCAATTTGTTCTTTCTGACCTCCATTCCTTCCACGATCTCTACCACCTCCTCTAAGGGCCGTTCTGCAAATAGTACCCCCCACTTCACGAATTGTACACGTGGCCAAATTCAGAACCTCAGCCCACATGCCTCCATTCCACACGCCTCCGTTGATGGCGGCGGCCTAGGACTCTAGTCCTTCAAGCGGTTCAGAGCTGTCCTTATTCTTGCTTCTATTGAATCCACTTGCTTCCTGTAATGCACCACCGGCAAACCCGTGTTCCTAGCTACCCCAGTCCGTAACTCAAGCCCATAACCCCCAATCCGTAACTCAAGCCCATAACCCGACACCCTCCCTTCTTCTCTTGTGATGAATTTACAAACCGTGCGATCATGACCAATCCTTCCACGATCAAAGCAGCAATCCGAGAGTTTTTTTATCTTAAAAAGAGACCCATGGTTTGCAGTCATTCGCCAAAGCAACACCAGATCAATGAGGCAAGAAACCTCTAGGTAACGGCTTAGTGACATCCAGTTCAACTCTAATGCGGAGAAAATTTCGATGGAGTATGAGACCCTCACAATGAGCCTCAACTCTAATCAGCCGGCCAATCTTCTTCCCAATCATTTCCCCATTTGCCTTTGTTAGTTTTTCCACAGGCAGTCCATGGACTTGTATCCAGAAAGGGCTCCATTTAAATTCTATTTCAGAAACAGGAACTCCTACCACAAAGGGTTTGAGTATTAAAAAAAAATAAATGGGTAAACTATCAATAGGTCCTAATAGTTGGACTTAATTCCCATCAAGTCTTATTGAAAATAAGTCTTAGAAAATTGTCGCTAAAAATAATTTTTTATGACAGTTTTTTATATATGTCGCTAAAAATTGACAATTAGTGTTTTTTTTTTTGGTCATGATTTTTATAATTTGTCGCTAAAACTTACAATTAATAACTTTTTTTATGACAAACTTTTATAATAAAACTTATTAGACAATAAATTCACTTATTAGGACCTACATGTAAATAGTCTATAATAAATTCCCCTCACCAACCATGGGGCTTCATTGGAAGACACATCTGCGGTCTTCAACATCATCGAACTTGAAAAACGAATCCAACCAACACACAGGTGCTTTTAAGTTTTTAAAATTAATTTTTAAGTTGTATATTTTGAAAGTAATATTTAAAAATTAAATTCAAAAATTATTTGGTTACAATTTTTTAAAATTAGTTTTTGAATTCTTTTAGATCTTGTGTTTTTTTTCTTATAATTAAAAATTTTTCGTAATATTATAGTTAAATTTGTTTACTTCATAAACATACATAAATATACTTTTTAGATGCATCTAATCTAATTTATATGGTAGAATTTCACTTTATATTTATTATTTTTTATGAACGTTTTAGAAATTTTAACACTTTATTTTTTTATTTTATTTTTATATCCACTCAATCTACATATATTTAAAGCATTTCACATTTGTCAAAAACTTGTATAAAATTACTGAATAATGATAAATATACAAAAATAAAATAAAATAAAATTCACCCAATTACAAATTAATACAAGTTTAATATTTTATGTATTTATTAAATTTGTTTTTGATTTCTTCACATTTTGTTTAATGTTTAAGTATATCTAGATCATATACATCTTAAACATAAGAATTTATTTGACTAATACTTGAAAATCAAACAAAATCAATTTTAATTACTTGAAAACCAAACAAAATTGGTTTTGAAAACTTGTTTCTCACAACCAAAGACCTTGTTTGAGAAGAGGATTGGGCTAAAATAGCCCACTAAAAGACAAAATAGATTAAAATAGTCAATAAGATAACATGTCACATCCAATACATAATCATTTCATTTTTTCTCTCACAACCATCGAATCAATTTCTCCCTCCATCTTAAAATATTAGTCCCTATTCTATTTTTTATTATCTCAAAATATTAGTCTATTTTCAAAAATTAAGTAATAAAATAATATAAATTTACTATTTAGCCATTCTTTTAAATTCATTAATAATACAAAAAGTACAATTATAACAATTGATATTCCCAAAAAAATGTACTATCAAAGGATAATTTTGAAAAATTAATATTTTTAAAATGTAATAATTGTACTATAAAAAAAAGTTAAATTTCCCAAAAGGAATTATTATTTTGGGACGGAGGAAGTACAAAAAAAAAAGCTAACTAACTCCCCAAACATAACTTTTTTAGCCAGACTAAAATAGCCAGAAAGTCAAATAGCCAACTTCTCAAACAAGGCCAAACAGGTTTTGGGTTTCAAAACTTGGGTTCAAAATGAGATTTGAAATATATGTTGCTGAAATCCAAAACCAAACAAGTTTTGGGTTTTGGGTTTTGAAAAATGGATTCCAAAATTGAACCAAACGGGCTCTTCTCTCTCTCTCTCTCTCTCTCTCTCTCTCTCTCTCTCTCACAACTGATGATTAACACTGACATTTTTGGTGAAATTGACTGATATCTGATGAATAATAAAGGAAGCACTACAACAAATTACGCTGTTGGCAATTAAATTTTTAGTCGCCAAAAGTCATTTTTTTAGTTGCCAAAGATTTTTGCCGACCAAAATTTTTGGCCGCCGGTTCGTTGACAAATTGTCGGCAAAAGAATTGGCGACTAATTTTTTTTAGTTGCCAAAAGTCGCCAATTGGCGACTAAAAATTTAGTCGCCCGAAAGAAAATATTTAGTCGTCAAAAAGAAAATATTTTTCATCTTCAGTTTTTTAGCTACCAATTTTTTAGTCGCTAAAATCATGGTGCTCCTTTTTAGCTACTAGTCGCCAAAAACTTTCCTTTTTTTTTAGCTACTAACTGTTTAGTCGCCAACAAGTTCACTTTTTATTTTTTGGCTACTAAATGTTTAGTCGCCAAAAGCTCTATTTATAACCTTTTTTTTTAAAATGCACAAATTGAATATTTTTTATTAATTTCTAAATTATA
Source organism: Camellia japonica (assembly GCA_030407325.1). Lineage (NCBI taxonomy): Eukaryota > Viridiplantae > Streptophyta > Magnoliopsida > Ericales > Theaceae > Camellia > Camellia japonica. The sequence goes on along the minus strand of JAPPVO010006638.1, from coordinate 3,216 downwards.
TGCATTCCATTATCAATGCAACCTATAATTTGTACATATACAGAATAATACATCTATCAATTATAATCTAAATCCATTATCAATAATACTCATTTCATTATCAACTATCTAAAAACTTTAACTTGTAACATCATATTCCAAATATCAAATAAATCCATACCAACCAAGTATAATCCATCTAAATTAAATATTACATACAAAAACACTGAATTTCCAAAACAAAGGATTGTACAAAAATAAATGTCTTCCATATTAACCTTTGAAGTAGCTTCCTCTAAAAAAGAGACATCAGGAAGTGACTGAAGAACAGCTTCCACTACCAAAGTTGGAGCTTCAGATGCAACCACTGTTTGAAAGAATAAGCACACTGATATTGTCAAAAAACAAAATGAGCAGATAGTATAGAAAGATGCAATGCATTGTATAATATAAGCCATGAAGTTCCAATTGCAAAATTACTGAAGACATATAGCCAAATACTTTTAGTTGATTTATCAATGCACCATAAGAAGTGTTAAGAAACCTTTCTTTAATTTAGCAAACTTGTTTTCCTAAGTCATATCCCAACAAGAAGCACACGAGAAGTGACATGATTACCAATATAATCTACGGTATTGAAGAGTGATAAAGAAAAATTAAAAAAACGCCTTTCCTATGTGAAATTCAGGAACCAAATGAAATGCATATTACTACCATATTCATATTAACAGCATATACAAATGAGATTTGCAAGAATCTTCTTAATAATATCAATATATCAGGAGGTCATACATGAGAAATCAAAGGATTGAAACAAGCCAACAACCCATAAGCTATAAAAGGAAACAAATTAGCATCAAGATAAGAGTTAAAAGCTGATAAATTTTAACAGATGATCCAGACATGCCTATGACAAACTTTTCAAGGCGGGTGGATTGGTACAAATCATGGTAAATTAACTTCATTTTGAATCTTTCAACCTGTTACAAAAGTTCAACATAAGTATTCAACCCCAAATATGTACATTCTGAAATCCTTTGAAGCCAAATGAATGGCTGTTGAGGATCATCTCACAAGTCATGGAAGTTAACTTCACAGAAAGGTTGACAATGATTGAACGAGACACAACAATGATTGTCTAGCAACAAAAATATAACAACAAAACATACATGAAATCTGAGATTTTAACTTTGGTACTATCCTACCTTCCCCAGCTAACTTCTAAAGCCTTCATATCATGGTAGAAAGTGAAATCACATGCCTACCAGCATCGAGTTGTATATCTACCCTTAATTTTGTTACATGCTTTCTTGATGGATATGCATTATCCTAATATGTTTATTTACATGTGGGATAATGCATTAGAGTTTGGTGAAGTCCATTTGACACTCTAAAGTTTATTTGCAACAACATGCATGCACTTTTAGCTGTGGTGAACTATGCATGTCTCAGCTCGTTTAATTATTAACTTTGGACTATTTTTAAAAAAATATAGTTGCCTATTTGAAATCAAGTTCATGAATAGCCAAAAATGCATTAAGAGAGGAAAAACAAAACAAAAAAAAAAAGACTTGGCAACAAGAAATTACAATCATTCTAGCATAAGCAGATCCAATTCGACCAGCTCCAATCACGCCAACAGTCTATCCTTTAAGCAAGTTCCCGACAAATCTATAAAAGAATACAAGCTAATTCATGTAAATTTTCTTGCAAGGAACACACGAAACTACGATTAATTATCACATATACAAAGACAAGCAAAAACACAAACACAACACCAAAAACACAAACACAAACACACATCAAAGGGAAATGAACATACAAGTGTGTTGCCAACAGCAACACCATACTTAGTGGCAGCATTGACATCAACATTGTTGTATCCAATAGCCATGTTACTGAAAGCCTTGCCACTTGCTTTGCTCAATGTAGAGAACAATGTCTCTCCCCACTAGCAGCCATTTTCCTTGCAAGCACTCACATTCCTTTTACCAGCAGAACCTAGTAGTGATAAAGGGTGAATTAATATTTGGTGATTTACAGATCTCACAGAATTTAGAGCCAAAATCAAACCAATTCTTAATTCCCACCTAATTTCTTTCCAATTACATGAAATTGAGCCTAATCATTCTTGATTTTAATTATTAGATAATTAATCTACAAGAATCAAGCATGTAATCCTTACCTAGAGTTCTTGATTGATAATCTCTTGATAATTTTCCCCTTCTCTTCTTTGTTGTTCTTCCTTCCTTTAACCTTAGCCTTTACTCTAAACTTTCCATCAAAATTCCTCCAGCAAGATAAAGGTAAGCTTCCTCTCTCTCTCTCTCTCTCTCTCTCTCTCTCTCTCTTGGTGTTCTCTCTTCCAACAGAGAGTATCATACAAGAGTTTTTTCTTAACCAAAGTTGATTTGTTTTAAATCATATTTCCCAAATACCAATTTTTATAAATTTATTTTCCAAATTCATGTTGTTTCCACAACTTCAAAAAAATTTACAAAAAATTAGTTCAAGTTGTGTTTTCAAAAATACATGCCCTTCATTGAAAATTTATTTCAAAACAAGTTTATGGGAAATATGGTTTGAAAACATTCGACTTTGGTAGACAACTCTTCATACAAGTATTTTGAGTAAGAACTTGGAAATGATTTTTGAATCGATTTTAATTTTAATTATGCTTATTATTTTTTAGCTTTTACAGAATGCCTATTGGGGAAAAAGAACTAAAAATCACATTGGATTTGGAATTTTCTTCTCCTTTGTTCATTTTCTCAGCAACCAAACACAACAGTGAAAGCAAATTAACTAACATGAACGAGAAGATCTATGGCAAAAGGCTGAGAATAGACCTATAATTAGAAGGAAAGTGAGGCCAACGATCGAGATTTCGGCGAGAAAGAGGCAAAGTATGATGATCAAAGTAATCTCTCCAATCCAACACTCTATCATTGGATGAAACCAACATACGACTTCCATAACCTTCAGAAGCAAACAAATAGGAATCACAAGAGTGCTTGAGCTTCTCAACCATTGGACACTCCTCGAAGAACAACACACTGACTCTCCTTATCTCGTTCAGCAATTGGATCGGAACACCATGGTTCGTCACGTGAAATGCACCCCAATTTTTGCAGGCTCAATCTAGCTCCGCCTGAAGGTTGGCCCTGGTGGCGCCGAGGTCAATCGTCGGAACGAGAGACCGAGAGAGAGAGAGAGAGAGAGAGAGACAGAGCTTGA
>JAPPVO010006636.1:0-10187 GCA_030407325.1 Camellia japonica | reverse complement strand
GAGAAAGTGGGTGAAAATGAGGAAAATGGGTGAAAAATGCCAAAAGTTAACAAAAGTGAACCCTAGAAGAGAGAAAAGGGAAAGAAAAAGTCAAAGCCCGGGAAAGGCACCAAACCCAAGAGAAACTCAAGGAAACAAGCCTCAATGGTGAAAATGAAGAAAAAAGCACCGAATCAAATTTCAATCGGTTCAAACGAAGGAAATCAAGAGGTTTTAGCGAATCAAAAGTTCGTGGGGCATTGAAAACGCGTATAAAACGTGGATCTAGAGAGGAAAAAGTGTCTAGAGAGAGAGAAAATGAATTTCGGCAATGGGAAAGTGGGGAAATGAAGTTTGGGTGTGTTTACTTAAAGGCTCGAGGAGAAAGACCAAAATGGCCCTAATCTGCCATCGATGGCCTACGGCCACCAGTGGTGGCCGACAATGCATAGGAGTGGCCGACACCCTTTCCTGGTGGCCGACAAGTGCCCAATTCTCCTCCTTTGAGTTTTGATGCTGTTTTGTGTCTCAATTTCTCAAGAAGTGTAAGGAAAGTTCACTTTTAAGCTCAAATTGCCTATGCGGAAGCTTTAAACTGTGCCTTCAGTGCGTGATGTTCATTGTCAGTCAATACGAACGGGGTGTATGCTTTTAAAACATATTGCAACTCTTCCAGGAGGTAAATCGGAAGTTGCGACTGGGTCGGTTTTATCGAACACGCTTTATCGTTGCATGGAATGTGCATTTCTGATGTGATCTTGCATCACTTCTCACATTTACATAGAGCATGCTTCAATTTCCCATTCGCATAAAACATGCATTTGGTATTCTGCATAGAATATGCTACTAATCTTGCATAGAATATGCATTTTTTTTTGGTGCTATTGATCGTACATAGAACATACATTTTGTACTGTTGCATTGAATATGTATTCTGATGTTGCATAGAACATGCCCTGGTTCTCGTCGCATAGAATATGCTTCTGTTTTGTTTCTCATCTATTTTGCGTAAAACATGTCCCTAACATTGCGTCATGGTTATTCGTCTTGCATAGAACATGCATTTTTACTATATTGTACCTGTTAAGTTTCTTTCTTATGCAGGCACGATATTATATGTACAGTTCATTCAGAGGAGTTCCAAGTGAGATCATTCCTGTCCTTCACCACTCCCTATTTTGGTTAAAACATTTGGATGTGTTCTGATGTTTATCACCACTCCCTGTTTTGGTTAAAAACCTTTGGATGTGTTCCAATGTTTATCACCACTCCCTGTTTTGGTTAAAAACATTTGGATGTGTTCCGATATTTATCATCACTCCCTGTTTTGGTTAAAAATATTTTGATGTGTTCCGATGTTTATCACCACTTCTTGTTTTGGTTACAAACATTTGGATGTGTTCCAATGTTTATCACCGCTCCCTTTGGTTCAGAACAGTCGGGTGCATCCCGGTGTTCACACCATCCCTTCTCTCCTTCCATGTGCAACGCGTTAGGATCTTGTTTGACATCTCGAGTGCATCCGATAGTTGTGTTATTCTTTGCCTTTCCTACGTGATGCGTAGTTAAGTTTGCATAATTTTCTTACATCATTTCTGCATGAAATGTGGTTTGGCTCGTGATTCTCGCGCGTGGCATGTTTGATTATTTCTTTTCATGTTAGAGGTTGCTATACCTTACTTCGGTTTGTTTAAATGTCGTATTTCTTTGCATAACATTTGCATCTAGATGTTTCATTACGACCTTATTGCATGATCATAAGTTATGTTCTTGCATCATGCATATCACTTGCATCTTGCCCCAGAACAACGCTGGTTTGATTCTTTGCAATGGGATACGTAGGCAGCCTACGGGCGCAACCATCTTTGTCTTGCTTGTCTATTTGTCCAAGTCTTTGGCCTTCTCAAAAATGGGTCGTCTCTGGGCTTTGACATTCACTCCCGTCATTTTATGACTTCCCAGTTCTGTCAAAGAGGGGCAACTGTAGACACCCCACTTTTGGCTGCCCACAAGACTCGGACGCTTGATTTAGTGCACTCAATGATGAAAGTTGAATTACGAATTCGTAGCGATTCAGAATCAATTAGGCTTCCGAAATAGCTTCACATCTTCAACATTTACCTTGTTTGAACCCTTGGGTCTCATTTATGGACCATTTCTCACCCTGAGCTGAGTTTGAACCAAAAAAATAGGGGAGGCCATCAAGGCCCGGCCGTGCATTGGTGATGGGCAGCCGTAGCTATGAATGGCTGGTCGGCCTTCGATGGCGATAAACACTGTTCTGGGCGGAAGGCCGCCAGCTATCCATTTTGGAAGATATTTGTCACCTTTTCAGCTCGAATTCTATAAAATCGAAGCTCTGGGATTGTTTTGAGGGTTGAAAAAATATCTAGAAGAGAGATATACACCCTTGAGAGCCTTGACTCCTCCTTCTTCCATTGCAAGGCATCCTTTGAGCTAACCTAGTTTGCTTACACCACCTATTGTAGACGTGCCCGAACGTCACGAGCTCCGCGCGCGAAGATATGGGCGCGAGATCCGTTTTCGTTCATTAGCTTACTACAGTTCGGACTCAAATGTCACGGTTCTAAATCTAATCTCGCAAAGTGCAATGCAAGACCGATAAATCACCAAAGAGTCCAAATACGACAAATTGTTTTGGAAAACTGATTTTTATAAAGAAGTGTCAAATATGGACTGCTTTGCCAGATACAGAGTCGCCACCTAAATATTTATTTTGGGGGAATTTAGGAAACCCTGACTCGTGCCTAAGGCCACGTGTCCGTCATCACCAAAGTTGCCTCGGCTCGGGAATTTGGGTACGAGAGGGGAAGGTCATGCAATGAGCACCCCCACTCGTCCGATCAAAGATCGGCCTGTACTAAGCATGATATCTTGTTTTTGAAAACACATGTGTTCTTATTCTGGTTAATTACCTAGAATTACTATGTGATGCGCACAATACACAAGTATAGACTAGATCGCCTAATTTGGAACAAAACATTGCATGTTCGTTTGAAAACGGTTTGAAGTTTGCTACTCGCAAGTAGGCTAAAAATGAGGATTTCAGTGAATTGTTCCAATTCAAGTAATCCAACCTTCACCCATAGGCATTCAGGCAGTTACATCACATAAGCAGTTAGCCTCATGGCAAGCATGCCATCATGGCAACACTTACACACATGCAAGATGCTAAAGCATAAACACTCACAATGTATTCCGAGCCAAAACAAAGAACTAGTTAGTAATCAATGCATGATCCTAGCTATGTTAAGATGGCTAATGCAACACATGCAAAATGCAACTAGAAATAGGCTCGGCTATTCTAAGATGTCATGCGAGATGCAACTTGATAATCATGTATTCAAGTAGGAATTGAAATACAATGCGGTTAGTATGATGCGCTGAGCCTGGTGCATGCAATACGGATGAATGGATACAAACATGCGAGCATAGGAATGCTAATCAAAACATGACTGTAGACACCCCATTTTTGACCATCCTCAAGCCTTGGACGTCACCGCTTGAACACTCGGTGATCATCCATGTTTGTGTCCGTCTTGAGTTCCCGGAGGTCTCGACTACACGCCTTGTCTCAGGATCTCTTGACTCGACTGTTTTGTGTTTGGTTTTACACCAAATACTTGTGTTTTGCCTTGGAGGGGCAGGGAATGTGTAGACGTCCCCGAACGTATCCCGGGCGAGGAGTGCGAGTCCCCTCCGTTACGGTTCGATATTGGGTCACTACAGTTCGAAGGACTCAAAATGTCACGGTTCTTAATCTTGAACCAAAGAGTCCAAATCCGGCAAATCGTTTGGAAAACAGATTTTTTGAAAGAAGTGCCAAACATGGACTGCTTTGCAAGATACAGAGTCGCCACCTAAATGTTTTATTTTTGGGAAATTTAGGAAACCCTGACTCGGTGCCAAAGGCCACGTGTCCGTCATCACCAAAGTTGCCTCGGCTCGGGAACTTGGGTACGATTGGGGAAGGTCACTTCGTGAGCACCCCCGCTCGCCCGGTCAAAGACCGGCCTCTACTAACCATGATATCTGTTTTTGAAAACATTGTGTGTTCTTATTCCGGTTATTAGCCTAGATTACTATGTGATGCGCACAGCATACAAGTATAGACTGGGTCGCTTGAATTGGAACAAAACATTTCATGTTTGTTTGTTTGAAAATGGTTTGCTACCCGCAGGTAGGCTTTAAAATGCAGATTTTGCCACCCTCAGGTGGGCTTTAGAAAACAATGGTTTTGCCACTATCTAGTGGGCTTAAAACAAACAGTCAATGATTTGTTCCACTTCAAGTAACTCAACCTCCACCCACAGGCATTCAAGGCAGTTATATCACATAAGCAATTAGCCTCATGGTAAGCATGCTTTCATGGCAGTCACTCACACACATGCAAGGATGCTAAAGCATAAAAACTCACCAAGTATTCCAAGCCAAAGCAAAAGCTCATTAGAAATCATGCATGATCCTAATTATACAGTAATGCCTAATGCAACACATGCAAAAATGCAACTATAGCAGGCTCGGCTATTCTAAACATGGCATATGGAATGCTACAGCTAATACGTATTCAATTTGGAATTGAAATACAAATGCAGTTTGTATGATGCGCCGAGCCCGGTGCGTGCAAAACAGATGAATGATGCAAACATGCTGTCATACTGTATGCTGATTTGAAATATGCCCTATATCTAACCATCGTAAGCGGATAAATAAAAGGGAAGAAAGACGTGGGGTTGGAAGACATACATCACACTCACCCACACTTATTACAATTATGCCCTCGCGCAGAGGGTCCGAATAAATAATATACAGTCCCGAATGAAAGAATAGTACAGTCCGAAATAAATATAGTCCAAATAATGTACAAATTCTTAATTAATTAATAAATTAACTAAGAAAAACTGTAAACTGGCATGCAAGCCAGGGGCTGCCTCGATTCTGATGAATGATATATGCTGGGCTGTCTTGCGCGGAAATCCACTGGGATGCCCCAATTAGCCTCTGTTTGCACCTTTCCTCGAAATGCGTGCCAGACTCTGAAAAGTTGCTGATTCTTCATTTTGCTGCAACAGAGAGCAGGAAAGGGGCATAGCAATGTATTTCACAAATATATGCATGCCTCGATCCTCGTACCACCAATCACGCATCTCGATACATGATGGTCGAGGAGTCGAATTGCACAACTCAATATAGAATGAATGCATATGAATGCTACGACAAAACCTAACTCCATCATGGGTAATCCGGAGTGTCGGTGACTTGGGATTGAGACCCGTTCCGTCACTCAGAGTACGAAACGTTCCTCGTTCCCCGTGCCCGGGCTAACTCCTATCTCGACCATGATGCAATATGCATGATATGCATGAAATGTAGCTAAAATACAATCCTAGCATGCACAATGCTATGAAAATGAGATGCCTCGAAATGCGTGCACACGGGCGTGCAAATTGAGACGATGATCCTAAGGCATGAAATGGCATACGCAATGCAAATTGGACTTATACTAACACGAGTGGACCTCAGCCACACTCACATAAGAAGCCAACGGATGAAAATGAGGCGCCTCGAAATGCGTGCACACGGGCGCGCAAACCGAGGCGATGGCCGTAAGGCATGAAATGACATGGAAATGATATGCAATGAGACTAAAATGAGATGTCTCGAAATGCGTGTCCACGGGCACGCAAACTGAGAAAATGGCATACGGAATGCAATGATGCTAAAATGACATATGCGATGCAATATGGGCTTACAGCAACATGAGAAAGCCTCAACCATACTCACACGGGAGGCCGGCGGATGAAAATGAAGCGCCTCGAAATGCGTGCACACGGGCGCGCAAACCGAGGCGATGGCCGTAAGGCATAAAATGGCATGAAAATGATATGCAAACATGCAAATGAATTTTGGCACTGAAATGTGGGGGAAAACAGCCCTGAAACATGGCCAAAGTGCACCCGAAGCAGGGAATGATCCCGAAATGCGATATTAGGCGCCCGAAATGGCCTGTAGCTATGCAATGCATGCACAATATGGATATGGAATGAAAATGCAGTAGCAAGACAGCCCCAAGACAAGCATTTTTCAGTCATAAAAAGGGTTAAACAGCAAACACACATGGGATTAAGCAAGAATGCAAAAATGGCCCCGCAAGAGGGGTATTGAAGTAAGTGATACATACGATTCCCAAATGGAAAAGTACCCTTCTACAACACTGAAGAGGGACTAAAAATATGCACATTTACAGTAGATGACATCCCCCAACTCAGTATGCAAACATGCTAAAAATGTCATGCAAGAACTAGGATACATAAGGCTATAACATGAGGTACCCCAAACATTCATCAAACCAGCAAAGAACCTTAATGAAATATGTCAAGAAGATCAAAATATGACTCTTTCCAGTTCTGATGATGGCCGAAAACAGAAGCTAGATAAGCTTAAGAAAGCATGCAAAATGGGGGTCAAAGAGGGGTATAATGACAAGTATAACATGGAGACCCCCAACAAGGTTTATTCCTTCTACAATGTTGTAGAGGGACACAAGATAAGCTTACTCATAGTTCATGACATGCTCCAAAACAATTTACATATAGGCCAAACAAATCATGCAAATTTACGGTAAATTGGAGGAATTATGAAGCAAGTGCATCATGGGTGGCTCAAAAAGGGTTGAGCCCTTCTTCAATGTTGAAGAGGGGCTCAAAATAGGCCCACTTAAAGTTTACATTATGCTCGAAAACAGATCACACATGGGCTAGAAATTTCATGCAAAATATTGGCATATAAGATGATATTGAAGCAAGTTCCAAATGGAGGGCTCAAACAGGGTTGAGCCCTTAAACAAACATGAAGAATAGCTCAAAATAGACCTAGTTTCAGTTAAGTTTGGAGCCCAAAACAATAAGAAAATAGGCTTAAGAAATGAGGCAAGAAAAGGCTACAAAAGAGGGAAATGGAAGCTTACCCTTGTAGACAAGTCTTGGCTGCCTCTTGCTTGAAGAATGGGTGCCTTCTAGCTGCTGGAAAGCTCTCCTAGCTACTGGAAATGGAGTGGTGTGGTGGTTCTTGATGATGATGAAGAAATGGAACCAAACTTGAGAGAAATGAGAGAGATAGAGATAGAGAGGATAGGTGTATGTGAGCTTGAGAGAAATTTTCTAACCCTTTCCTTGAGTTGGGAGGCCAACTATATGGGGGAAAAAAGAGGAGGAAAAAAGGGAGGAAACTTCCTCCAAGCTTCCCTCCAAAATATCCCCCCGGATACAGATCTTTTTGGGAAAAAAGGTGCACAGCTGTAAAGTACACAAACATGGGGATCATGGCCGGCGGCCATGTGTATGCTGCAGGTGGCCGGCCAAGGGTCAAAATGGGCCAAATGAATTAGTGGCCGGCCACCAGGTATTGGTGTCCTCCCAGGTCTTCTCAACACAACCATGTGGTTCAAATTTGGCAACTCTAAAACAGGAGAGAGAATAGGCCAATTTAAAGAGGGGTTCAAAAGGGTCAATAACAATTACTGGCCGGCCATGTGTTTTTAGGATCCTCCCATGTGTGTACAACACAAATATGTGGTTTTGGCTCGAAGAAAATGCTCCTAGGGTGGTCAACATTAGCCCAGAAGTGAGAAAAACGGGCGTCGGAGGGCGCCGGGAGAGCATAACTGGTTGCTGAGACAATTGCTGGCCTCCCACCCTCCAGTGATCTTCCTGGTGATAAAACAGAGGTACCTGCCAAAAATGAACGAAAACCGATGCAAAACGAATGCTCGGGGACCAAAACACGCAGTTCGGGGTCCCGAAAATAGGCCGTTAAGCACCGAAAGTGGCATTCGGCCACGAAGTGGGTATCTAAGACCCCAGTGTCCCTCGAAAGGGAGTAAATGAGATGCATGCCAAAAACCGGAGGAATCGGAGATGGTTGGGTGGTCCCGAACCGAGGCACACGGCCTGACGGCTCCGAAAACCGGGAATCAGGCTCCGAAATGGGCAAAATGGCCTATGGGCACGAAATGTAGCCCACGGCCACTGAGAGATGGTCTACGGGACCTCTCCCTCCCCTCAGGAAAGAAAACAGAGAAATCTGAGTCCGGTTCGCAAACCGAGGCAAGGCACAGAAGAGAGTTCGGAAGTCCGGAGGCAGGGCGCACGGCCGCGACTCTGAGACTTCTGAACAAGCACAATATGCAACATCACCGAGCGCTCAATCGGTGACGTCTAAGTCTTAAGGTCGGTCAAAAATGGGGTGTCTACAGTTGCCCCTCTTTGACAGAACTCGGAAGTCACAAGTGACGGGAGTGAATGTCAAAGCCCAGAGATGACCCATTTTTGACAAGGCCGAAGACTTAGACAAGCATACGAGATGAACAGAGATATGTGCCCGCAGGCGTGCCCGCAGGCAGGGGGCAAAATGCAAAGCGATATGCACGGAGCCAAATGATCATGCAAATGCAGCAAGCTGTAATGAAGCAAGTATTCGCAAATAGATGCAACAGTTTTAAGCAAGAATGCAAAGCGACAACTACATTTCATGCAGTTAGGAATGCGGAGAATTATTCAATTCTCGTCGCGTCTCACACGGAGAAGATACGATACCTACGCGATTCGTCTGGTCGCACCAGCCTCAAATGAACCGTACATACAATATCGTGCCTGCAAAAGAAAGAAATTCAACAAGAACAATATGCTAACAACATGTATTCAATGTGATTCCTATGGTTCCGAAAGTTCACACACACAGTGTCGGCGAGTGAATGCATCACAATGCGAGAAAGGAATACGCGTGACAACGCACGCTCAAGCACAGAGGGATGGTACACCAAGAAATCATGCATGACAATGCAAAATGTTCCTAAGAATGCAAGTTATATGCAAAACAACGCAAAATGAGCACGAATCAGGGTGCCCGTTTGTTGCGGAATAACGAGTAAGAAAACGCGCATTTCGGTGAAGGTAACTCAATCGCGGCCTCTGATTCACCTCCCGGAGAGGCTACAACACGTTCAAAAAGGATACACCTTGATTTTGATGAGTGATGATGAGACACATGTCAGAAATTGCAGTTGAAGTTCCGGCGGAGCGATTTCGCGACCGGAAGTGCACTTTTCTTGAACTTTTCAGGCCCCGGGAACTCCAATCTTCCTCAAAATTGGCAGAGAGCTACGGGGGAGGTGGGGGACATGGCCGGCCAAGTGGTTGCCCAAGGGGAGGCTGCCGGCCACCTTCCAAAAAGCAAATGGCCGGCCAGCTAGGAAAGGTGGCCGGCCGGTCACCTGCACAAAATGAGGGGCAATTTTGTCTTTTGCCTCATTTTCTATAAATATCCTCATCCATTCAATCCAAGACCACACCCATAGCTGCGAAAATTTCTCCCCTTGCCTCCCAAACCATTTTTCCTTTCAGATCTGCACTTTATATGCGCTTTTCGGCCTCCCACGCAAGTTGTTTTCGCGAAATCTTTCAGTTTTAAGCACTTTGAGTCGACTAAATTTTGATTTCGGGGCTTCTTTTCTCATTTTCACCGCTTGAGGTAAGTTTGTCTCAATATTTGGAAGATTTTCTCGGGAGTTGACTTTTGTTGACTTTTTCGTTTCCCGGGAGTTGACTTTTTCCAATTTTGGCTCATTTTCGCTCATTTTTGCAGATTTCTTGAAATGGCGGTGATTACCCTCATGGTGGAGGTCCTCCAGTGCCGGGGATGATTTTGATATCATGGCACTGCCCCCGAGAGTCCGCCCTTTTATTCCCGGAGGTACGCTCCACCGGTACATATGCTTCCGCGGGCCGTTTTTCGTCGTTTCACTGAGTTCAATGACCGGGCACCCGGGGATTTACTCCTGCGAGAGCCGGAGCAGCACCTCTCTCACGAAGCACGAGAGGTATTTTACTTTATTTTCTGCATTTCTCGTGCATTTTGTAGCTTTGCCATGCTTGAACACACAGTTTTAGCTTATGACATAGTACTTTGTTTGCATTCTGAACATGTGACTTAAACACTTGAATTGATGAACACTAGGCTCATCGATTGATTGTGAATGCACGGTGCACATTAGTTAAGAATTGAACATACGGCTCATACACTGATTTGTCGAACACGCAGCCCGAATTTGAAGGTGAGCACACCGCACACACTGATTAAGAGTAGAACACACAGTCCCAAACTCCGATTTTCTGAACACACTGTCCGAG
>JAPPVO010006634.1:0-11891 GCA_030407325.1 Camellia japonica | reverse complement strand
CATATGCAATCGGGTTAAAGCCCGCGGACTTCGTGCCGACTACTCAAGTGATCAGAGCCTATGATAACACCAGCAGGGAGGTGATGGGGACTGTCAAAATTCAGACCCAGGTTGGTCCAGGACAACACAACATTGAATTCCATGTCTTGGACGTTCCTGCAACCTTTAATCTACTCTTGGGGCGGTCGTGGTTGCACCAAGTGAAGGCAGTCTCTTCCACTTTGCATCAGATGTTGAAGTACCCTCACGGGAAGGGGGTGGCCATTGTTTTCGGGAATTCGTCAATCCATCCACCGCCAGAAGTGTCTACACCAGTCTTGGAAATCGAGCACAGCACGGAAGATGTGTTCTTATCAGGGTTTACTCTGGCTAAGGCTCGGGTTGTGCAAAATATCATGGCTGTTAATGAGGGAGTGTACGTCAGTGCTCAATCTGTATACCTCATGAACAAGCTACAATACATCCCCGGGATGGGATTGGGAAGGAGCGGCCGGAAGGGCGTCGCAGCATTGGCCGAAGTGCCACACAACCCTCATACCTTTGGCCTGGGTTATCTGCCCACCAAAGAGGATTGGATGCGAAAGGGAAAGGAAATGGCTAGAAGAGCCAGAGCAAAGCAGGCTGGGAAGCCTTTTGAGCTGATGCATAGGCCCATTCAGGGTACCCTAAACGGACGCTTCGTCCGGGAGGGGGAGGACTTTCCGTTTTGTGACTTCCCAGAGCAGCCTGTGATGAATGCGGAGAAGAAGTGCGTGCCAGGTTTCGAGATCTTCTTCGACCTGCAAATATCCGGGGATGACATTGCCGAAGAGCAGACAGACCCATCAGCTGAGGTTGAGCAGTGTAAGGCAGTGGACTCTGAGGGCGCTGAAATTGAAATGGGGGTAGCACTGGCATGTCTACTTTCAGATCCTCCGATCGACCATAAGTGCTTGGGGGATGACTTCTTGGTTTCCATGATCGGGAATGAAACGGCTATGGGCCTACCGTCAACTATTTTGGATGCATCTATTGCACCCTCTCTCACTTGGCAATACGAAGAGGGGTTTTTGTCCAGCAGCACCGGGTCAGGTAGTGAGCCGGAATCTGATTCCACCGAATCTTGTGAGTCGGAATCAGGTTCCAACTTGATTGAGTCTGAGTCTGGTAATCCTGGGGATGATAACCCGGATGCCACAGTCTTGTCCAGGTCGTCTTTTTCTTTCTCTTTTGAGTCTTTGTAACCGAGGAATCGGACAATTTGGATGTGCTTAATGAGAATCAAGTAGCTGTGGTTTGAGTACTTTTCTGTGCCCTTGATTTATTGCATTAACTCAGACTTTCAAAATTTTGATGAAAACGACGAGGAAGAAATTCCTCTGGTTTTGCAACGCTTAATTGAACAAGAGCAGGAAAGATTTGTTAAACCATTAGTTGATGAAATCATTACTGTGAATATTGGTACTGAGGAGGACCCGCGGCTGGTCCAGATCGGGTCCACGTTGTCTTCGGAGGAACGCGAGCGCTTAGTCGCTTTATTAAAAGATTTCAAAGATGTTTTCGCGTGGTCCTACGAAGACATGCCTGGGATCGATCCTGAGATTGTACAGCACCGGATCCCTCTTGACCCCGAGGCCCGACCCGTCAAACAGAAACTCAGGAGGATCCGCCCTGGACTGGGCTCTCAAGATCAAGGAAGAGGTCACCAAGCAAATTGATGCGGGATTTTTGCTGGTATCCGAATACTTGACTTGGTTGGCCAACATTGTTCCGATGCCGAAGAAGGATGGCAGGATCCGGGTGTGCGTGGATTTCAGGGATTTGAACAGAGCTAGTCCAAAGGACGACTTTCCCTTACCGCATATTGATGAGTTAGTGGACTTTACAGCGGGGCATGCTTTGCTTTCATTCATGGATGGCTTCTCAGGGTACAACCAGATAGTGATGGCACCCGAAGACCGGGAGAAGACTGCATTCACCACCCCGTGGGGGACATACTGCTACAGAGTGATGCCGTTTGGGTTGAAGAACGCTGGAGCTACTTATCAACGAGCCGCGACCACAATATTGCACGACATGATCCACAAAGAGGTTGAAGTGTACATGGACGACATGATTGTCAAGTCCAAAGAAAGAGAGGGCCACTACACTGCCTTGCAAAAGTTCTTCCGAAGGATCAGAGAATTTCGGTTGCGGCTGAATCCTCAGAAGTGTACATTTGGTGTTACAGCGGGAAAAATGCTGGGGTTTCTGATTACACAAAGGGGCATCGAAGTCGACCCTTCCAAAATCAAGGCCATCTTAGAAATGCCACCACCAAGGACTGAAAAGGATGTGCGAGGCTTTCTGGGTAAAGTGCAATTCATAAGATGGTTTATCTCAAAATTAACCTTGACTTGTGAACCACTTTTTGGTCTCCTAAAGAAAGGAAAGAAATTCCAATGGGACGGCCGATGCCAAGCCGCTTTTGAACAGATCAAGGAATACTTACAGAACCCGCCCGTGCTGTCACCACCAGAACCGGGGAAACCGTTGATATTGTACCTTTCAGTGACTGAGACTACAATGGGTTGTATGCTCGCGCAAGAATCAGAGGACAAAGTGGAGAAAGCCATCTATTACTTGAGCAAGAAGATGCTAGAGTATGAGACTCGCTACACACCGTTGGAGAAGGCTTGCTTAGCTTTGGTATGGGCTACCAGGAAGCTGCGGCACTACCTGTTAGCTCACTCCGTAATGTTGGTTTCACGACTCGATCCCATCAAATATCTTTTCGAGAAACCAGCACTTACGGGTAGGCTAGCTCGTTGGTTGCTGTTGCTCTCCGAATTCGATCAGAAATATGTAACGCGCAAGTCAGTCAAGGGAAGAGCAGTAGCAGAATTCTTAGCTGATCATCCAGTGGAAGGGGGTGAAGCAGTTGAGTACTTATTCCCAGATGAAGCCATTTTGCACATCGACGATGAAACGTGGACGATGTACTTTGACGGAGCGTCAAATAAATACGGGTATGGGATAAGAGTGTTGCTGATTACACCCGACAATTCCCGTATCTCTCTAGCCTTCAAACTCCGGTTCAAAGTCTCGAACAACGAAGCAGAATATGAGGCATGCATTGCCGGTCTAGAAGCAGCCCTGGAACTAGGGGCAAGACGGTTGGACGTCATCGGGGACTCGAACCTTGTTGTGTCTCAAGCAAAAGGGGACTGGAAAGTCAAAGAAGAAAAAATGATGATGTATCACCAGACCTTAGACTTGTTAATTCCTCGGTTTGAGAAGCTAAACTTTGCTCATCTACTAAGAGAGAACAACAGGTTCGCAGATTCTTTAGCAACTCTATCTTCCATGATAGACATCCCGTTCGGAGTCCGGATGCGTCCAGTCATCATTGATCAAAAATTTACACCGGCCTACGAGACGATTGCTGCTATAGATGAGGTTCAAGACGAAAACCCCTGGTATTACGACATTTGGAATTTCTTGGAGAAGGAAGTATACCCGCCAGAGGTAAATGCCAAGGATAAAAGGGCAATCAGAAGAATGGCCGTTCAGTTCATCATCTGTGGGGGTAAGCTGTATAAGAGAGGTCATCTGGGAATGCATAAGCTGTGTGTCGATGCCGAAGAATCGAAGCGCCTAATGGAGCCATCCATGGAGGGGAATGCGGTGCGCATATGAATGGAGTAATGCTAGCACGGAAGATCCTCAGACAGGGTTACTACTGGTCCACCATGGAGGAGGACTGTATCAGTTTTGTTCGGCGATGCCACAAATGTCAAATTCATGCAAATCGCATGAACATTCCGCCGTCGAAGCTGTACAATATGACTTCGCCATGGCCATTTTCAGTCTAGGGAATTGATGTGATCGGGGCTGTCACTCCGAAGGGGTCAAATGGGCATGAGTTCATCCTGGTCGCGATAGATTACTTCATGAAGTGGGTCAGGGCCCAATCTTATGCGGTGTTGAAGGCTTCACATGTGGCGAAGTTTATCAGAAACAACATCATCTGTCGCTACGGAGTCCCAAACGAGATAATTTCAGATAACGGTTCCCACTTCAAGAAGGAAGTGATTGACTTGTTGGAAAAATACAACGTGGCTTTTTATAAGTCATCCACATATCGGCCGCAAACCAATGGAGCGGTTGAGGCCGCCAACAAGAACATCAAACACATACTGCAGAAGATGGTGGAAACCTACCGGGACTGGCCAGATAAGCTACCGTTTGCTCTGTGGGGCTACCGGACTTCAATAAGAACTTCTACTGGGGCGACTCCGTATTCATTGGTTTATGGGATGGAGGCCGTTCTACCTATCGAGATTGAGGTTCTGTCATTGCGAGTACTGGCTGAGTGTCAGATAGCCGAAGCAGATTGGCAGCAGAGTAGGTTTGAGGAACTCATGCTCTTTGATGAGAGAAGACTGAAAGCACTGTACCATGTTCAAGGTTATCAGCACAGAATTGCCCGAGCTTTTAACAAGAAAGTGAAGTCCAGGAATTTAAAGGAAGGAGATTTGGTACTCAAGGATAACCGAGCTCCCATCCACGACCCAAGGGGCAAGTTCAGACCTAATTGGACTGGCCCCTACATCATTAAGTCTATCTGGTCAGGTGGAGCTGTGGTTCTGATGGATCTAGATGGCTTGGAGTTCTCACAGCCGATCAATATGGACAAGTTGAAGAAATATTACCCTTGAGAGGCTCGCTAGGCCGAAAACCCGAAAGGGCGACCTAGGCAAAACTTAGAGCACAAAAAATTCGAAATTATAAAAACTGAGCTCGCAAGGTTGAAAACCCGCAAAGGGCGGCCTTGGTAAAAGTTAGAGCATAAAAGGAGAGTGAAAATACTCGAGTGAACCTGAGCCTGAACTACGTAAGGCTTGATTCCCATCTTTGGGATACGTAGGCAACTTCATCCTGAAGTTCAGCCATAAACTTTTCCCCGATCAACTTTCTCCATTTGATCATCTCAGTCATCTTTGTCTATCAGCATTCATCGTAATCTCCGGTGCAGTGCTTTTCAGACTAGGGGCAACTTTCCGTTGCCAGGAAGTGCCACGGTACCATTCAGACTAGGGGCAACTTTCTAGTTGCTAGGATCCGGGGTTGTGCATCTCAGTGACAAATTTCAGGCGTGTCCAGTTTTGATCCATATCGAAAATAGTTTTGAAAAGTTTTAATAAAAGTTGACTTTGTTCAAATTAATCTTTTTACAACTAAGACCATTTTTGGACCAAAGTGGAAAATTTTCAGTACCCACAACCTTCAATTTCATTGATTTCAAAATAGAGTTCTCCTGCTCTTGCATACAAATTGAAGTTGCTTTTTATTACATCCATAAAGAAAACTTGAAAGTACTGGTAAAGCAATAAATCCGGGGCATAGATAAGTCAGGTGTCCCTGCGCCCCCTCCCAGAGCTGGTCGAAGCCTCTGATGCCAAACTGGGCCCAATCTGTGCCTCTTCATTGAGCCAATCCAAGCACTCGTCAGACAAAGTGCAACTGAAAGTGGGAGCGGGGGCCAGGAGGTCTCTAGTCCTCCATGCTGTGGCATACCGGGCAAGCTGTGCGCCTCGAACCGGGAATGTGGCAGGATACTCTATCCCCTCTGGCGGGCAAGACTGATCATGACCGAACTGACGCTGGAACCGGAATGGAAAGTAGAACACACAGTGGGTCAGACTAATCAACTGGATCCCGATCTGCCGGGACATGCTATAGCTCATTGCCGGGAGATTGAGCCAAGGACAACGCCAAGCAATGCGATCTGCAGACAAATTGCACATCTAGTCGAACCACCATCCCTCATCAAGGGCATCGACTAGGCGTTGTCGAAAGAAGTAGCCGCGAGTTGAGTAGGCCGGGCAAGAGTTCACAACCTGCAATTTATCCATCAACCATACCTGGGGAGGGATGAAAAATGAGAGGATAAAGAATAGAGAGATGTACGATGAGAGAAAAGTAAGAAAATAGTTTTGTGAGAAAAAACGAGCCTGAAGGCCGAGTGATGTGAGCAATACATATGTGAGATCGGGTGGGAAACATTACCTGCAGCAGTAGTGGACTTCCCGCAAATCTGGTCGTCTCCTGGCGATAGAAAGCATCTAAGCCCATCAGTGTCTCGGCCAATGTCATGGCGATGCAGCTCTTTCCTTCCTTTAAGCCTTGAGCAACTTCAATCAGACGAATGCTAGATCCACTAAAGCCTGAGGCAAGCAAAAAGTGAGATAGCATGCACAAGCAAAGGGCGTGTTGCCGACAACCTTGCCAATAATGGTTGTCGCGGTCACTGGCATCAGAAAAGCGATGAATCAAACTGAGGATGTCCAGTTCCCCGCTGCAGATCAGAGACCGAGCGTCATGCATGGTGAGCCCATACATCCGCCCTAAAGTTTGGGCGTGGCCGAAGCGAAACTGAGGCAAAATTTCTTCATAGCGTTCAGATTCCATCAAAACTTGAAAATCTTCGAAAGTTGGACATACCTCTTCCCCACCGAAGCTAAACACATGCGTTACCGGGTTCCAAAACCTCGCCGCGACATGAAGGAAGGGAAGGTGCAGCGGAGTACGGCTCAGCGTGAATAGTGCATTCAAGCCGAAGCCCCGGAAGTTTAACTTTTCCGAGCCATCTAGAGAAGCGATCCAAGCTGTGAGATTTTCGACGAGAAACGCCTCCATTTTGGTGCAAAACTGAGATGAAATGAATCAACTACAGAGCTAGGACTTTTAAAGAGGATAAGACACTGTTCGGGGGACACGTGTCAAAAAATTGGTGGCTGCCAAGCTAGGTGGCCGGCCGGCCACCTTTTCTGGTAGGCCGGCCACCCCTCTCCCCTCCAATGCAAAAAGCTGGTCGGCCAGCTCCCAAAGGTGGTCGGCCATGCTGCAAAGTGTGTCTTTGGTCCTGTTCTACCCTCTAGAAGAAAGTTCCTAGCATTTCCATGCAGCGGGAGTATCGAAGGCCTCCATTTCCCTCTGTTTCGGATGCGTTCCGTCACCCAGATCGTTCGAAATACACTTTGTTTATAAAGTTGTTGTTAAGTTTTGCTTATCGAGTTGTTGTTTTGCTTATCGAGTAGTTGTTTGTGTTTGTCGAGCTGTTATGTTCATCGAGTCTTGTTTATCAAGTCATCAAGTTTCGTGCTTTGAGTCGTTACTCTTTGTTTATTAACATTGTTGTGTTTTGCTTATCGAGTTGTAAACTTACTAAGGTTTTGTTGTTTCTTAGTGAGTTAAGTTGTTTAGTTTGTTGTGTTGGTTCACTACCTGCCTTGGCGAATACACAATGTACATTCCCATTCAATCTCATTTTTGTGCAAAATGATGCGATACGATGCTAAAGAATACAAAATACAACACTTTTCCAAAAGCTGTTTCATTCCATCATGTTTCCTTTGTTACAACATTTTACAACAAGGGTACAAGTTTTACAGAAAATAAAACTGCCTAACAATGTATAATGTGCTACAACTACTAGTAAAAAAGGTAAATAAAGCAGGGAACAACTGTATCAATGCTCTCAAGAGCAAGAATGAGAGGCCCTCTTTGTAGACACCCCATTTTTGACCGTCCATAAGACTTCGACGCGACTGATGATTTACATGGTGGAGAAAGGTGTGTAGGGCAAAGGTTAAATTTCTTCGGCAAAGAGAGAGTCAAATCTCAACTTCATACCCCTGTTCTGGACCAGAACGATCTCGATCAAAAGATTTTAGACTTAAAACCCTCTCTTTCAAAACTTTTTTGAAATAAAGTTTCTGCGATGTTCCGAGGCTCGCATTTTGTCAAAAATTGCGCTTTTCGGTAAACCGAGCAAGGACAAAGTGGAAATGAATGAAAGAGAGATGAAATCTTTGAAAAATCTTTCAAAACACCTTACTTAGGGGTTTGAAGTTGAAGAAAAGAAGAGAAGAGGGAAGAAATCTAGTCGGGGGAGAAAATGGGCATGAACCGTTAAAAGAAAGTCGAGCAGCCCTCGCCGAATCGGGCCTATTCATTTGGATACTTGGAATCAAACTATGAGGCCACCACCATTGGAAAGCTTACTCCCGGGGCTTCATTTTTCACTCAAGAATCTCCTAAATTCAATTCCGGACGGGGGAGATATGGTTGATTGAAGTAGGGCATCACTCCGGTTGGACCGAAATCTGCGCGGTTTTACGGAAACTGGCATAACTTTTTCCACAGGAGGAATTTTAATGCAAGGTTTGTGCCATTGGAAAGATAACTTCCGGGGCTTCAATTTGGACACTTGAATGGCCACCATTGGACTTCCCAATCACCCACCGGATACTTTTCTTCCCGGTAGCCTTTTTTTTTGTCCTGAAAGTAGCTGGCCGGCCAGAAAATCTGGCTGGCCGGCCACCTATTTGGTGAAATGACTTTTTTGCCCTTTTAAACTAGCCGGCCATGCCTCCCTCCCCAAGTGTGTCCTAGAAGTGAATTTTGTTTTCCACTACACCCATGTCCGAGGGTTTGGCCATTTTGGGGGGAAACTTGGTTTGTTTTCCCCCCCTTTTTTTCCCCCTCTTTTCCACCCCTTTTGCTTATATATACAGCCCCTCCCCTTCAGATTTTAGGGTTACAAAATTTGTTTTGAGAGCCTTGCATCAATTCTCCCTCTCTCTCTACCCTAAGCCTCAAAACACTAAGTCCTACACCCTTTTCTTCATCACCACCTAGCACTACACTACCACTTCCATTTCCAGCAGCTTGGAGCTCTTCTCAGAGGCTAGGAGGCACCATTTTTCAGTCCAAGAGGCAGCCAAGGCTTGGTCTTCAAGGGTAAGCACCATTTCCCCCTTTTCTAGCTCATTTTTGTACCATTTCTTAGCCCTCTTTGCTTACTGTTTGAGCTCCGACCAAAACTGAAACTGGAATTTTTTTGAGCTCTATTTCATCTTTCATTAAGGGTCTTACCCTGTTTGGGACCCCCATTTTGCACTTGCTTCATTACCCCTTTGTATGCCATAATCTTGCATAGTATTTTTGGCCTATGTGTAATCTGTTTTGGAGCATGATGTAAACTGTAGATAGGCTTATTTTGAGCCCTTCTTCAACATTGAAGAAGGGCTCATCACTGTTTGGGACCTCCATGTGCCACTTGTCATTATCCCCCTCTTTGGTCCCCATTTTTGCATGATTTATTAGCCTATTGAGCTTCTGTTTTTGGACCTTGGTCCGAACTGAAGAGGCTTATTTTGACCCCCTCTTCATGTTTCATTAAGGGTCTATGGCTGTTTGAGACACCCTTTGTATACTTCATGTTATAGCCCTCTTGGTGGCCTCATTTTGCATGATATTTTGAGCATACTTGTATCTGTTTTTGGAGTTTGTCATAAACTGTAATACATCATAGTTTTGGCCCCTATTCAATATTGTAGAAGGCCCCTTCTCTGTTTGGGGCCAGAATTTGTGACTTGCTTCATTACCTCCCTTGCGGAGCCATTTTTGCATGCTAATTTAGTCCCACTTGTGCTCACTGTTTGGCCATGTTTTAAACTGTAAACATGCTTTTTTTGGGGCTTCCTTGCTTCTGTCTTTGCACTTCATGTTCAAATTATGCATGCATTGTATAGCTATAGGCCATTTCATGCGCCAAAATCCATGTTTCGGGACTCGTTTCATGCATCGGGTATCATTTTGCCATGATTCGGGGCTGTTTTGCATCTTATTTTGCCTCTGAAAATTGCATGATCATATGCCATATTCCATGTTTTGCCATGTCTTGTTAGAGTGGCATTCCGTGCCGTAGGTTCGGTCCTCGGTTTGCGTGCACGCGTGCACGCACTTCGAGTTGTCTCATTTTCATCTTATGGCCTCCTATGTGAGTGTGAATGAGGTCCACTTGTGTTGGTGTAAGTCCATATTGCATTGTGTATGCCATTTCATTTCATAGCATTGTGTATGCTAGGATGTATGTTAGCGCATTGTGTATGCCATGTTACCTCGTGCATCGTGTATGCCATTCCATAACATTTTGCATGTTAGGTTGTATCTTAGTTGAATTTCATGCATATCATGCATATTGCATCGTGTTCGGGATAGGAGTTAGCCCGGGCACGGGAAACGAGGTACGTTTCGTACTCCGAGTGACGGAACGTGTCTCAATTCCCAGTCACCGACACTCCGGATCATCCATGATGGAGTTAGGTCTTGTTGTGTTTTCATGTGCATTCATCTCATATTGAGTTGTGCAATTCGGCTCCTCGGCCATCATGCATCGATATGCGTGATTGGTGGCACGAAGATCGAGGCATGCATACATTTGTGAAAATACATTGCCATGCCCCTTTCCTGCTCTCTGTTGCAGCAAAATGAAGAATCAGCAACTTTTCGGAGCTTGGCACGCATTTCAAGAACAGGTGCAAACAGAGGCTAATTGGGGCATCGTCATGGATTTCCGCACAAAGGCAACCCGAACATGCATCATTCATCACCCGGAGCGGAATCAAGGCAGTCCCTGGCTTGCATGCCAGTTTTTATAGCTTTCTTAGTTAATTTGTTAATTAATTAGGAATTTGTACATTATTTGGACTGTACTATTCTTTTATTCGGGACTGTATATTTATTCGGACCCTCTGCGCGAGGGCATAATTGTAATAAGTGTGCGTGAGTGTGATGTATGTCTTCCAACCCCACGTCTTTCTTCCCTTTTATTTACCTGCTTACGATAGTTAGATTAGGGCATGTTTCAATTAGCATACAGTATGATAGCGTGTTTGCATTCATTCATCTGTTTTACACGCACCGGGCTCGGCGCATCATACTAACTGAATTTGCATTTCAATTCCAAGTTGAATACATGATAGCTGTAGCATTCCATATGCCATGTTTAGAATAGCTGAGCCTGCTATAGTTTGCATCTTTGCATGTGTTGCATTAGGCAATCCTGTATATTTAGGATCATGCATGATTTCTAATGAGTTTCTGTTTTGGCTTGGAGTATTTGGTGAGTTTTTATGCTTTAGCATCCTTGCATGCGTGTGAGTGACTGCCATGATAGCATGCTTACCATGAGGCTATTTGCTTATGTGATAAACTGCTTGAATGCCTGTGGGTGGAGGTTGGGTTATTTGGATTGGAACAATTCATCAAATGTTTGTTTTAAAGCCCACTAGATAGTGGCAAAATCATGTTTTCTTAAGCCCACCCGAGGGTGGCAAATTCACGTCTTAGCCTACTCTGCGGGTAGCACCATCAAACCATTTTTCAAACAAACAAACATGAAGTGTTTTGTTCCAATTCAGGTAATCCAGTCTATACTTGTATGCTGTGCGCATCACATAGTAAATCTAGGCTAATAACCGGAATAAGAACGCACAATGTTTTCAAAATAAGATATCATGGTTAGTAGAGGCCGGTCTTTGACCGGGCGAGCGGGGTGCTCACGAAGTGACCTTCCCCAATCGTACCCAAGTTCCCGAGCCGAGGCAAATTTGGTGATGACGGACACGTGGCCTTCGGCACCGAGTCAGGGTTTCCTAAATTTCCCATAAAAAAACATTTAGGTGCGACTCTGTATCTGGCAAAGCAGTCCATGTTTGGCACTTCTTTTCAAAAAATCTATTTTCAAAATCGATTTGCCGGATTTGGACTCTTTGGTTCAAGATTAAGAACCGTGACATTTGAGTCCTTGAACTGTAGTGACCCCAATATGAACGGAACGGGACTTAACCCTCCCGGGGCGTTCGGGGACGTCTACAGTTTCTGGTGACTCTGCTGGGGAGTTAGAGAACTTGACTCGAACTCATGATATCTGGTTTTGACTACACTTGTGCGTTTCTTTGCATTGCATTTGCATTGGTGCGCCTAGGACACCGTGTTTGCCATCTGCTATTCCTGAACGGTTTGCCGGAGGCTTGTCTTTTCAAGGCATGACCATAAGGCTGACCGGTTGTGGGCTCTGG
>JAPPVO010006633.1:0-12330 GCA_030407325.1 Camellia japonica | reverse complement strand
TGTATTTAGAAAACATCATTCCAATACGGTCATCCACAAAATTATGAAACCAGGTCAGAACTTGGGCATTATCACAATCCTAAGTATCACAGGAAGTCAGATAGCTTTCCGCCTTTGAGTCTAATGGCCGATGAACAGAACCAGAAACATAACCCCATTTTTTTGACCAAGAAGAAAGTTCTTTATAACACTGGCCCAATAGGCATAATTGTCACCACTGAGTTTGCACTTGATAGCTTGGGTTTTAGTGTCCGACATTATAAGGAAACAAGGGTTATAGAATTAATGGGTTAAAATTATAATATTCAGAAGGTGCTGAGATCAAACAATAATAAACCTAAAATAGGGTTTAAGTTTACTAACCCAAACCAACCATAACCACGAACAAAGAGAGAGAATTCAGAGAAGACTAGAGAAAAACCAACCGGAGAACCACGAGTAGAGAGAGCAATAGTCAGAGAAGACCAGAGGAAGTTGCGAAGCCCAAGGTGTCATGACTCAAAAACCAGAGAGAGACAATCGGAGCACGATTGCGACTTCGGAGAGTAAGAAAGATCGCGACCACGACTGCAATTTTAGAGGGAGGTACAATCGATGGCCACGAACCAAAGACTGAACCGACCACGACTGTGATTTCAAAGAGAGGTACGATCGATGGCCACGAACCAAAGACTGAACCAGAATGGTTGATTCAAACTCAGATGAGGACTAGGGTTTCGAATGCAACTCTGATACCAGGTAAGTTTCTAAAGAATATTGTGTATTCAATTGTATATCAATTACATCAAGACCTTAGTTTATATAACCTTAACGCCTAAACCAAAAAGGAAATACAATATTGACATAATCACACATCACAACCGTGCCTAATATATACGATTATATTCTCACAATGACTCATATTGCATGCTTGAAGAAGCGTTTAATAATATTAACGCTTCTTTGGGGTTCAAAATCAAATTAAAATTCGATGATTACATTGTCTATCAACAAAAAGATTTCATTCATGTTATTAAAGAAGACTTGAAGATAATTGATGAGTCTTTGCTCAAGTATTATAAGCCTAATTTACTATTTTTTTTGGTTGTGGACTTGCTACGCATCTAAAATTTTATAATTTAGATCGTGTTTGATCATGCTAAGGACAAACCAATCATTTTTTCAACTTTCCACTCTGTCGTGGCACTACTTGCTAGGAAACTGTAGAGCACCTACCCTATAAGCTTACTCTCCATAATTGAGAGAACCTATTGTAAGTTTTTCTTTCATAGTATGGAAAATGAGCATAAAAAGGTTGTTCTAATTATATTCGTTTCTGATTGAAATCAGATTTTCCTTATCACAATGAATTGCATATTTGTCATGTGGTTGCTAATTATGAATTTCAATCAATATTCCAGCAAGGCTAAGAATGGAAGAAGATTTTTTGATTTTCTCTGTTTCAATTTAAATTCCATCTTGTTACAAAATAGAGACAGAATTTATTTATTTATTTTTTAATGGCTTGTGATTTGTTTTTTCTTGTATTTTCTTATGTTTTTTTGAAATTTGTTTTTGCTTTGTTCCTCATTTAAGTATTCATGTTAGGAGTTGATGAAGGATTCAAATTTCACACCTTATGTTTGCAGATTTAGTTTTTGAATTTCATACCTTGCATGCTTTTGTTTCACAATTTATGTTTGATCTAATTCTCCCTTACCAAAATTATGGCATGTTTTCTTATATCCAAACATAAAAGAAAAACTAAAGTAAACAACAAAACAGAGCGTGGAGTCTCTAGTTGAAGCTGCGAGAGAGGGAAAGGAAGGCAAAATCAAAATTAACACTCTTAAATTACTTTTAAATCTGTCGCGCCCTGTATTTTATTACTCAGATAACATTACCAATATTCATTAATCAAGTCCATTTACAAATAACATTTCATCCTTGGATGAAATAATGAATAATTAAATATACTTATTCCCTCTTGTCAAACAACAATGACATTTACATATAAATAAAAGAAATGTCCTGAGGCTTACAATAAAATAGAAGACACTACTCTTTACAAAAAAATAGCACTCAGCCAAACAACAAATGAAGTAGCACAATCCATCACTACGTTATGCTTATGAAATGGTAAAACCAATTGTTTGATCTTCAAATCTGAAAAGCATTCATTGTACACATGTACAGGCAGGAGGTGAGCAACCACTAGCTCACCAAACAATCTCATATTAAAATATTAGAAGATATGCGGATACCAAAATACTCATACATATACGTGAAATCATATCATGTCAAAATCATATGATTTTATTACATAATCTCTTAAATCCGATTAATTTAATTAACCACAACAAGTTAGCTTAAATAAACAAACATGTTTCAATAGCAACATGACATCCTTTTCAATTCATTCAATTATCTCATTATCAATTAAATCAAATAATTAAACAATTCATCAAATCCATTTTGTACAGTCTTATGAGATGAATGCATATGCTATGCCATGCCCCTTTGAAAATAAAACATGTCTTCATCTTTTGAAAACCATCATGCTCAATGATGTCATGCAATTTCAACTGTTCGACATTTATCAACTTTATTCAAGGGGTGGTAAATACAACTCTGGTAATCCCTAGATCTGTGTCTGCAAGTAGACTATATAAGTACTATCAATTTGTCATTTTTACTAGTATTAACTGGAAGGCTCGACATCTGTAATTTGTCATTTTTACCAGTATTAACTGGTAGGCTCGACACCTATCCGCGCGTTTTTCTAGTCTTTCACCAAGGACACATTGGCCAACTTAATCAAATTCATCTGCACTACCTTTCAAGACTTACTACCGTATTTACTCCAAAACCAATTCATGAAAACTTGTTTCTCAACATTCTTTTTTCAATGCAAAGTTTTCAAATCAAATTTCAAAACTTTTCATTATCAAATGAATTGATATGCCAATGCAATGATTAATAATACAATGCAATATTTCTTCCACTTTCAATACTTCCACACAATATTCCTATTGTGATCAAAATTCTCATTTCTCATTTCAATATAACTTCTCAAGATGAATATAAATACTTTTATTCCAATTTATCCATGGGACAACATAATTCCCACATTTAGAGTAATCTCAATCATTTAGTCACTTCAAGACTATATCAACATTTTGAACAACAATTTCCAAAACTTCAACAATTCTCAGATTCCATGAAAACCATCATTTATATGTAAACAAATAAACAAATTGTCAAACATCATTTATTTTGGCACACAAAAAAAATATAACAACATCTTCAAAGATTGTCAACATCTTTCTTAAAAACCCCAAAATTTCAAGGTTTTCTCACCAAAACCACTCATCGTCATTTATTTGAAAGAAAATCACCAAGAACATCTCTCTTCAATCCTCATAGTTCAAAACCCTTGATTTCTATTTTAAAAGGAACAAGAAAGTAAACCCACTTTTAAAATCTCTCATCTTCTTAAATCAACAATCAATTTTCAAAACAAATCAAAGGATGATTTCGAAAATCATTTAGATCTTGCAAAAACATATATATAACTTGTACGGGAAAGAAATAAACCTTCTCGTATAATCCTGCTGATCAAGTCTGCGCTCCTCTGTACGACGTCGCTTTATCACCTGAAAATACGAACGTGAGCTAGCCGGCGGGTGTGTGCCGGAAACCTCTCCGATGCCTAAGTCAGTAAGTTAGACAAAAGCTCTGTGTATTCAGAGAACAAAGTTGTGTTACCTCTCCAAAGGTGATATTGGTGAGCTTTTATAGGTTTCGTGTGGCACAATCCTAATAGGACTCTTACTCCTCCATGTAGAGTCCTCATAGGATTCATACTCCTGAGAGATAATGCTTCTCTCAACACCCCCCTCACTGCTTAAACCAAGTGAGATGGTTCTACCACAGCCGAACTACCTTACGAACGAAGTAACATTGCCATGTTAGACTAACCGGAGTGACCAACTTATATGCTAGTTCGTCTCTGCCTTACTGTCTCCTACCTCGGCTTCACATGCTACGACCGAGCTATCCATAGAAGATACTTGCCGAACTAACTCAGGACAGTCAGGAAGATAGCTCTCTTACTTCGGCTAGAAGACCCAACCGGGCTAACCATAGCGCACTCCTGAACTGAAATAACAACATTCTTCCTAGACCGGGCTAATCGTGACCGAGATAACACACTTCCACGGCCGGACTACTTGAATGAGGTCTTTTACTCTGCTTTTCCTACTCCGGCCCACACCGGCCCATCTTCTAAGCCTTCTTAACACGGCCCATAGTGCGGCCCGCTAATCCAGCTCGGCCTAATTTATCAATATAAATTACCCTCTCAATTGCCCCTTAATTCCATCTGCCGCGCATGATAGGAATTACCTGTCTATCAGCCGAGCTAAACTATCTTTTAGCTTTTTCTAGTCGAGCTAGGCATTTTAACTTTTCCAGCCGAGCTAAAACTTTTAGCATCTCCAGCCGAGCTAAAACTTTTAACATCTCCAGCCGAGCTAATTTCACATCGTGCTTCGGTCGTCCGGTCAAAGTGTTCCTTCAATCACAGCAACTGAACCGTTTACAATTCCAATGACATGTGGCAGCATATCATTGGCCTTTCACAGCTGTGCCGCCGCCTTCGTGTTTCGTAACTTTTGAATAGTTCCCGCCTCCATTTTTCTCAAAAACAAAAAACCCTTTCAACTCTTCAAATTATCTCATCAAACTACTCATCTTACTCTCTTTCTCTTCCTCACCTGTTCCTCAACTCTGAGCTCGTGTCCTCCATTGTTACTGTTGCCGTTGCTCCTATCTCCACCTTCCTCTTCATCTGGTAAGTTTTATGACTCTGTACTTTTTTTTTCTTTTTTCTGTTTTCGTTTAATCCTTTGTAGTTTGTTTGGTGTTTTTGCAAAACACTTTTTCATGCTTAGCTTTGTTTCTGTAAAGAACATCGTAAGAACCTCTTGAATATCAAGTAATAGCTAGTAGAACACTCGTTTGATCCATCAACACGTCCAACCGAACTAGGAACCTATTTTTGCTATACATAGATTCAGGCGAACTAAAACCGAACTAGAACTTGGTGCATATAACAGTAGTTTTAATAGATCGCCCACTGATTCATAATAGCCGAAATAAAAGCGTACCGAACTAGAAATCCTGGCCCTCAACCGGGCTATGCCTGGGGCTAAGCCAGCTTTCTCAATTTCTAAACCGAACTCAGAAAGCTGCCCCTAGATGCACAACCGACGTAACCAAGCTCATAGATAGAACCGAGATAACAAGCACCTTACTTGAGCCGAAATAGATCCTGTAGTGCCCTGTGCAGCCGAAGTAAGACTTCCTTTTCTTGCTTTGTTTTTGTGGCATGGTCAATGATCTGTGCTTAACCCCCTTTTTTCTTCCACTTTGCAGACTTTAGGTTGCCCAAGCCATTCTCTTTGAAGGCTCGACCGAGCTTCTGAGCACAACTTCTTCAACCGAAGTAACTTATTTATAATTTATACAATAAATGGGGAAATATAGGTTCCTAGTAGAAACCCCAGGAGGCCTAGCCGAATTCCGAAAGGATTACAACATACCAGCCGATGTAAACCTCACTCTAGCCAATCAAGACGTTGACCCATGGGGCAACGAAGGCTCTGTCCCCTTTACCATTCAGTCAATAATAGAAACCGAACTGCGATTTCCAG
Source organism: Camellia japonica (assembly GCA_030407325.1). Classification (NCBI taxonomy): domain Eukaryota; kingdom Viridiplantae; phylum Streptophyta; class Magnoliopsida; order Ericales; family Theaceae; genus Camellia; species Camellia japonica. The sequence goes on along the minus strand of JAPPVO010006633.1, from coordinate 6,634 downwards.
TCCAGCCACTAATCTGTGAGTTCCTTAGGCAAACCAGACTATGCCCAACCCAACTCTCACCAATACTTACCAAATAATAATGGGCATAGATGCGCTCAACCGCCAAACCGGTCTCAACCTAGGCTTAGCCAAAATATTGCATCAATACTCCATAGGATCCAAAGACGACGGCTGGTGCTATTATTTGAGAATACGCCGTGGCCGAGAGAAAATAATAAAACACACACCGGACAAAGACCTAAATGATGATGACTTCTTCTGGGTCTCCGGCAATTTTGAGGACCATCAAGCCTGGATTCCTGGCCGAAGAATAAATTGGAAAAAAGGGGAACCCGGTATACATACTTCGGTTTCACTTCATCCTTTACTTTTAATTCGGTTTTCATTCTGAACCGGACTAACAGTTGTCTTCTTTTGCAGATAAAGCCCATCTCTTATCGAATTACGGTTATCCGAACCTCGGTATTCTGCGCGCCGCACTACGGGTTAAAGAAAGAGGTTGGGCTAAATTGCTGAACTTCGAACCAACGTACCGATACAGCGGTCGCCGGAAAGCTAGAGTGACCGACTTCCTCCTCGAAGACGTCTCATAGCCGGACCCAACCTTGCCCAGATCAACCTTTTGCCTCTCACAGCCGAACAAGAAATGGCTAAAAGAAACAGACTGAAGGCCCTGCTAACTGCAACGACCCCAGCCGAAGTACCACAAGCCGGCCGGACCACTGAGGCCGTGGTGGCCCTTCCATCCCAACAGCCATCTTCCGCTCGCCGAAACAAGCGTGCTCGGACTAGCCAAACCGAGCCACGACATGTTGATGAGGACGAGACCGTTCTGCCACCCAGCCCTCCTACAAGCCCTCAACCGGATCAACCAGACCGAACTGCCTCCTCCTCCAGATGGGTTCCCGAACTGACCTTCAACAACTGAGATATCTCTGCCTCTGATTCGGTTGTCACCGAGAAGGACCACCTGATGGCCTTTAATCTAGCCAAAAGTGTGTGCCTTCCAAAAGATATGGAGCACCACTACAAACAACTTAACACCGAACTGAAGTCCATACGGTCTTCAACCAAGTCCATGATTCTGGCACATAACTTTCTTCTTTCTACGTAATTCTCTTCAACTTTCATTTCGGCTAACGGTAAAGTCACTACTCCTTTGCAGGCCATTCAGAAAAACCATGTCACTCACAGGAAAGTGATGGAGTTAAGGAGAAATACCAGGGAGGCCATGGCAGAGGCCGAAGCTAAAACGGCCGAGCTGGAGGAAGTAAAAAGGCAGCTGGCCGAGATACGTGCTGAGAACGGTCGACTTACCGAAGTGGCTAATTCGGTTGAAGCCGAAAAGCAGAAGGTTGCCAACGAGGCGAAGGACAGATACCTGCATATTCTGGCCAAAATTGAGAAGAAAAAAGACGCCGAGATAAACCAACTGAAGGCCGGAATGAAGGAGGCCGAAAAATGAGGTTTTAAGGAAGCCGAAGACGCATACACCCTCCAATGCGATGCAGCCAAGGATCTCTTTTTTAAGTGCGGCTGGAGGAGTGCAGTGGAGCAGCTCGGTTGTTCGCCGGACACCGATGTCTACGATGCTCCACCGTACTCTATTCCGGTTTCATTGTCTCAATACGCTGCTGATCTTCAAAGACGATTTCTGGAAGGGTCTGATGAGGATGAAGATGATGATGAAGATGATAATGGAGATGAGCAGACTGTCACTCCGGCCGTCAATGCAGACCAGTCAGTTCGTATGGAGCCCAGGGTGGAAGACCTGACTACTGAACAACCAGGTGAAACCGTGCTTCCAGTCGAAACCAATCCTGTGGCTGAGACCGAGCTACCACCTGAGACCGGTCTCCGTGTAGATGCCGATGCAGAATTTGATGCTGAACTTGATGGACTTTTCAGATGATTTTCTTCTTTTTGTTTTTTTTGTATTTGAACTTTGTAACCGGGCTGTGGCCCCTCAATTGTACTTGCTTTGCACTTTAATGAAAAAATCATCTTTTGTGCCAACTCTTATTCCGGTTTTGTGTATGTATGTTTGCACTTGAAATGAATTTTCCATGAACTTACTTGCTCAACTGTGATCTCGGTTTGATGCTTGCTCTTTAACTGCTAATTGGAGTACCTCTAGGCCGATATACCGTATTCCGGTTTTACCTATCTAACTTACTAGCCAACCACTCTTCAGCCATATACTTACTTCGGCTGAAGAGTACAAAGAGTTGGTTTAATCCAGCCAACTGCTCTTCAGCCATACACTTACTTCGGCTGAAGAGTACAAAGAGTGGGTTTAGTCCAGCCAACCACTCTTCAGCCATACACTTACTTCAGCTGAAGAGTACAAAGAGTTGGTTTAATCCAGCCAACCACTCTTCAGCCATACACTTACTTCGGCTGAAGAGTACAAAGAGTTGGTTTAGTCCAGCCAACCACTCTTCAGCCATACACTTACTTCGGCTGAAGAGTACAAAGAGTTGGTTTAATCCAGCTAACCACTCTTCAGCCATACACTTACTTCGGCTGAAGAGTACAAAGAGTTGGTTTAATCCAGCCAACCACTCTTCAGCCATACACTTACTTCGGCTGAAGAGTATAAAGAGTTGGTTTAATCCAGCCAACCACTCTTCAGCCATACACTTACTTCGGCTGAAGAGTACAAAGATTTGGTTTAGTCCAGCCAACCTCTAAGTTGGTTTTTCCAGCCAACTTAGAATACATTGTTTGGTTATTTTGACCAAACGTCCTGCAGCCTAGATCCTGATCCTGGGCTTAGGAGGGGTCATAGTTGGTTATTCCGGCCAACTATGTTTGCGATGCTATTATCTTACTAAAGCCTCTGTCTATTGAAAACAATTATACTGAAAGAATCGATTTGTTTTTATTGAGAAAGTAAAAAATTTACACATACTTAAAAGGGAAAAAGCTAAAAATAAAACAACTTGAGATTTGCAGTGTTCCATGGCCTGGGTATTGCTTGCCGTCCTCATCTTCTAAGTGGTATGCCCCTTTGCCTGCTAATCCGACCACTTTGTAAGGTCCTTCCCAGTTAGGTCCCAGTTTGCCATCACCTGGAACTAGAGTGTTTCCCATGACTTTACGTAGTACCCAATCTCCGATCTTGAATTGCCTTGGATGCACTGTTTTGTTATACTTTCTGGACAACTCTTGTTGGTAGGAGGCGATGTGAACCAATGCTCTGTCTCTTCTTTCTTCCGCAAGGTCAAGCTCCAATGCTATGGCTTCGCCATTTAAGTCTGGATCAAAGTTTTCGCTTCGAATTGTGGGGAGGCCAACTTCTAATGGGATGACTGCTTCCATGCCATAAGCTAAGGAGAATGGTGTTTCTCCTGTTGATCGTCGAGGCGTGGTGCGGTAAGCCCATAAAACATGGGGAGCTCTTCTGCCCACTTGCCTTTGGCTCTTTCTAACCTTTTCTTCAATCCATCCAAGACTACCTTGTTTGACGCCTCTGCCTGTCCATTTCTTGGGGATATGCTGGTGTGGAATTGTAGAACTATATCTTGTACTCTTCACAAAAGCCTCTGAAAATTCTGCCGTCGAACTGAGTGCCGTTGTCTGAGATCAGTGCCTTTGGTATGCCAAATCGAGTGATGATGTTCTGCCAGACAAACTTCTTCACATCTTTTTCCTTGATTGGCGCTAAGGCTTCTGCTTCTACCCACTTTGTAAAGTAGTCGGTTGCGGCAAAAAAGAACTTCCTGTTGCCCAGAGCTGTTGGAAGTGGGCCTACTATGTCCAATCCCCACATTGCGAAAGGCCATGGACTGGTTAGAGGTAGAAGTTCTCTGGCAGGTTGGTGTATTTGGTGTGCGAATTTTTGACACTTTTCGCACTTTTTAACATACTTTTCTGAATCCGCTTGCATGTATGGCCACCAATATCCTTGTGAAATTGCTCTGTATGCCAATGATCTTCCTCCTTGATGGCTGCCACATACACCCTCATGTATTTCAAACAGGAATGCTTCCACTTTGCTGGGGTGAACACACTTTAAGTAAGGTCCTGAGAATGATTTTTTGTATAGTGCCAAGGATGGAGAGAGCCAAAATCGCTGCGACTTTGCTCTTATCGTTGGCTTCTTTCTTCTCTTCTGTGGTAGGTGCCGTCTTCAGGAAGAAATATGATGGGATCTATCCAAGAAGGGCCTAGATCGGCGCAACATACTTCTTCCGCTTCTGGGTCTTCAATGCTTGGCCTAGGTAGTAGAGTCGATCAGTAGTGGGTGAGGAATGGAGGTGTCTGCCATTGAGGCGAAGCCTGCTAGTTCGTTTGCTCTGCTGTTTTCCTCTCTGCCGATCTGTTCTATCCTCACCACTTCAAACTTCTTTATTTCTGTTCTGACCAATTCTTGGTACTTGGCCATTCTATCATCCTTTGCCTCGTAGTCGCCAGATATTTGGTTTACAACCAACTGTGAGTCGCTGTAAACCATTAGCTCGGTGGCCTTCATGTAGAACGCTGACTTGAGACCTGCCAGAAGCGCTTCATACTCCGCTTCGTTGTTTGATGCTAGGAAGCCAAGGTTGATTGCCTGCTTCACTACTAGGCCGTCTGGAGAGATGAGGACTATGCCGAGTCCTGCTCCATGCCGGTTGGATGCTCCATCCACGAAGAGCTTCCACATCTCTCCAACAAACAATTTCCAGCAGGTGGAGGGATCGGATGACGCCTTGGGATCTTCCATGCTGCAGGTGTCTTCTTCAGAGTCCATGCTCGTTGTCTGCCCCTTGCTTTCTGTTTGTACCAAGTTTTTATTTGTTGGCGAGTCCTGTCATGGCGTAGCATGGTTGTTTCTTCCTTCCTTTCTTTACTCTGGTCTGCCTTGGGGCCTGACTGAGTAGCCAGTACTAGGGGTTGCGTTATTCCGACGTCAACTTCCATCCCTAGTGGGTTGTTTCAGTTAGGTCGACTGGGCAGATGTGATGGCTTCCTGGTGTGAATTCTGCAAAAATCTGCCAATGCTTGCGCTTTTATTGCGGTCTAGTTGGAACTTGATATTGTATTGTCCCAACTCTACTGCCCACTTAGAATTCGCCCAGAGAAGTTTGCTCTTTCAAATAAAGCCTTTAATGGGAAGGCTGTGAGAACAACTATGGTGTGGGCGTGAAAGTAGTGCAATAATTTCCTTGAGGCCATCATCAAGGCGAATGCCAGTTTCTCCAGTGGCAAGTACCTTGTTTCGGCGCCCAGTAATGTCTTGCTGACATAGTAAATAGGCAAGTGTTGGATTCCTTCTGCGCGGACCAACACTGCGCTGATTGCGTGCTGGGAAACTGCGAGGTACAAGAACAGTTCTTCTCCAGGAATGGGGTTACAAGTAGTGGTGGAGAAGACATGTATTCCTTTAGGCTTTCCAGGGCGGGTCGCATTCTTCGCCCCACTCAAACTTAGCCTTCAGTGCATGGAAGAATGGTCGTAGTCTGTCAGACGACCTGCTTATGAATCGATTGAGCGCCGCTGCCATGCCGGTTAGATGCTGTACTTCCTTCACTGAGTTTGGTCTCTCTAGATCTTGAATCGCCTTGATCTGGGAGGGATCTGCCTCAATACCCCGGTTGGTCACCAAGAAGCCCAGGAATTTGCCAGATCCTACTCCGAATGCACACTTCGACGCGTTGAGGCGTAACTTATGCTTCTTGAGGATCTCGAACATCTCACCTAGGTCCTTGAGATGGTCATTCTCATCCTTGCTTTTGACCACCATATCGTCGATAAAGCCTCCATTGTCCTGCCTAACAATGGTTCAAACATCTTGGTGACCATTCTCTGGAACGTCGCCCCTGCGTTCTTTAAGCCAAAGGGCATGACTTTGTAGCAGAGTCCTTGGAGTGGTGAAGGATGCTTGACTTGGTTGATGTGTGCCTTGGTTTGTCGGTCTGGATGCATGGTTTGGTGGTAGCCTCTATAGGCGTCCAGAAAACTAAGTCGGTTGTGCCCTGCCGTTAAGTCTACCAGTTGATCTATCCTTGGTAGAGGAAGCTATCTTTTGGGCACGCCTTGTTGACCGTTTGTAGTCGACGCAACCGCCACTTGCCATTCTTCTTTGGCACTACGACGGTGTTGGAGATCCATCTTGGGTAGTGCACCTCTCTGATTGCCCCTCCTGCCTCCAGCAGGTTTCCTACTTCTTCTGCCACTATTTCGGCGTGGTGGAGTGCCGATCTGCGAGTGCGCTGAATGATTGGTCTGGCAGAAGGGTGGACATTGAGTTGGTGACAGATGAAGTTGGGATCAATGCCTGGCATGTCGTATGGGGTCCAGGCGAACACTTCGATGTTGGAGGTCAAAAATTCCAGGACCTCCAATCTCTCAGTGGACAACGACGAACCAAGCAAAAAAACTTATCCGGGTTCTTTCATCTATTCTGACCTCCACCAAGTCCTCTACTGCTTTCTGACTAGCCGCTTTGCCAACATCTGCGAATAGTTCATTGCTCTCAGGTTCTTCCACGAATGAACGTATCCTTTGGCAGCGCGGCTGCCGTTTACTGTGACAAAGCACTGTTTCGACATGATCTGATCTCCATAAACTTCTTCTATTACTCTGGTGTCGTTGGGAAATCGCATCACTTGGTGGTAGGAGGACGCCACCGAGTGCATGGCATACA